>JAHBBA010000874.1:0-175221 GCA_018806925.1 Skeletonema costatum | reverse complement strand
TAGACTCACCGACAAACTGAACTGGCACAGACCAAACATGTCCTCTGATATTGTCATTCAAATTTTCTTCGTAAATCATTCAATATTCATACTACATTCCACATCCCAAGCACCAACACTGATATTGCATTCTTGCCGTACTAGCCGTACTACAGTCTCTCTAACCCAACTGAAACTGCACATCACATGTCCCGTATCATACAAAATCAGCATTACATAAGCAAAATACCGATAGAGTGAATTGTCTGAGTAACCTACGAAGGTCAACATCCATATCCAACGAAGGAGTTTTCCTTGATACGCAGATCACATATGAGCACCCTTATCATATCTTCATTCTATAGCGAATAGACCTAACGATGTCAAATCCACAACTACCGGGTGCACTTCGCAACATTCTATTCTAGGGATCTATTTTCTAAGAAAGATCTACAACAGGACCCAAGGATGCAAAGATAGGCATCGATCTCTCAACATGCTCACAGACTAAACCAACCTCACACTCAATTTCCCATATTCTCCTCTGCCCAAACTTTCGAAACTTTACGACTTTCTTTTGCCATCTGGATGTCACTCTAGAGTATACAATAGCCAAACTAGAACGGTATATGCATACTATGGCGTTTCAGTAGACATATTCCGCTCCTACTTCTGACATGTGGGAAATATCCATGATCATGCCCATTGCAACAGCAGAATCTAATGCCGAACTATGACTATGAATAATAAATTACGTGTATGCGTAATCCTGATCCAAATCCAAACACAAAACACTAGCCTGACATGCCTGAAAAACAGAGAACCCCATCAGCAACACATAACATCATTTGTCATCATTGATAAGTATTTCTTGCGTTCCTCTATCGAGAGATCGAGAATGAAGTGCAATAACTGCTCAACCGCTCAACTGCTAAGTCCGCTCCGCTGAGACTTCAGTGTCAACAGAGCGAGACTTGTCGCTAAATAAAACCTGTCCCATGCATAAGCTCCTCAGCAAAATACTTGTTCATCTTGACCAACTTCCGACACTATGATGCCATACCTAAGAGCTAACCCACACAAAACCAGAGGCAACTGTTGAATACAAAAGGCATCTAATTCATATTCAAGCCAAGCGCTTTATGCGTTCTTCTGCGAGACGAGCCGGCAAATCTTGGGTCAAGACCAGTTCCGTCATTCCCAAGTCTTCTGTCTCCTCATTTTCAGGCATAGCCGCAAGCTCTCGACAAACACTAGTTGTTCCCCACAATTCAACGCTTAGTCGAATATCAATGAGACCATCTGCCATCGAACGTGGGCTCCGCATGGTCGATCTTACTTCGTCCCATCAGCTGCAAATGAAAGCAAGCTTAAATCACACGGCAGATCAAATCTGTACAGCTAGCCAAATCTGATCTAAACAAATCCTCTTGCCATAGAATGAACTAGATTTCTTCATTCGACCATTGATCTGCTCAATAGGAATCCTCGCCTTCCCACCTCTTTGCGTCTTGCGATTGTTGCATCTCCCTCGATGGAACAGGGTCAATAATTGACATCATCATAATCACGACAGGATACATATGTAGGTACTTAGTACTTCTGTTTTTACGTACCTACCCATACCATCCCTACCTCTCGGATCTCGAACAACGTTTTATTTATATCTTGCAAGTAAGACAACTCGATCGATCTACTCCTCATATTCCTACATAATAGTGACAAACTTAAGCATCATTGTAAGTCTTGGACGATATTCTTCAGACCTTTTTCTTTTTGCACATATGCGTGCGCATTCTACACATCGGCTAGATTCCGACTCACTCCGATCACAGCTCTGCTCAACTTGACCGAAGCACGTCTTCTTCAGTGCAAAGCACAAGTTGCCCGCATATCCGCATGGAGTGTGTCAGACAACGTCTAGACATCTGCAGGGAGTCTTTAGTTTCACAAAACTAAGACTCGTAGCATAAGTAGTACTCTAGGACACAAGCCAATTTGGTGTGCAAATTGACAAGTCCCCACGTATTCTACTTCTTTCTAGTCTTTGTCTGTCTAGTGATCTTTTCTCTCTTCACCTAGCCAAGTGTAGCATGTGCACTCGAGGCGCTAGGAGTTTTTCCGCAGGCACGAGGAAAAGACTACGGTTAACTCTCTCCCTTCTTCTTGCATGAATGGAATTTTGCTCTTGTGGCATAAAAGACAAGTCATTCGCTTGATTCCCGTCATGATCAGCGCTACAGCGTAGTGGAAATTCGGAGTATTCCTCACTCCGTTTCTCGGGCATACAACACACGTGGATATGCTGCAATTGATCTTACATCTTCGACGTTTCCTCTCCTTTGCTCCTTCTCCCACCGATGCAATTACTGACGTAAGCATGTTCTTTCTCTTTGACCGAACACTTTTGTAGGCTCGAACGCGTTTGATAGCACTACATTTGTCAGGATATTTCTCTCGAAGATGCTCAAGGAACGCATCCGTATCAAACTCATCGCCGGCCTTCTTTGCCGCCTCGGCACGCTCACTAGATATCGTATGTACATCCACTGCTTTGCTTCTCCCTGCCGGCAATGAAGTTGTTAGCATCTCTTGTAATTTTGGATTTTCGCTTGGAGGTCTCATAAGTAAACGCTGCCCATACCATGGCAGGGGAAACAGGATTTTGTCAGAGTACTTGACGCAGAGTCCCTGGGAACGTGGTTCAGTATAAGACATTAAATGATTACCTACTACCGTTGATTTAACTCTTATCTTGTCCCACTTTCCAACAGACTAGGCCTTTTTTGCTCTGACATTTTTGGTATCTGCTAACCAAGATTTGAGCTCTCTCTTCGCATGCCAGTGCAAGTCCCCAGCCACTTGATACTTCTGCGAAACTTGACAATGTTACCCATAGCTATCGCCGCTTTAATCATCCCATCATGTACGGTGCCATGAAAAACCAAGGATCACCATGATCCATGTCAGGTTTTACCAGTACACAAAGCCCCTCATTCTCTATGCATCCCCTTTTGAACCACTCTTGTTCCTTGCCAATGAATTCGTGTTTATGAGCCTCAAGAAGGGCATAAATATTGAGTGGAATCGCATTAACCCAGCTGCATATCCACCAATGAAGCCTCCTCCCATGTGCTCTCTTCTCCAAAACCACGAACATCAAGCCCCAAGATCTGGTCCTGTTCTAAAGTAGACGGGATTTGTTTTAGCATCACCTGATGATTATATTTGGGAGTTCGAAAATATCCAATATCGACCCACGCAAAAAAGTTGGACTGAAATGGATTCTCCGCAATTGTCCGACGTAGAAAATTCAAGCTTTTCATTTCCATATCCAATACAAATGGGTAACTCTTGTGGATGGTTTTTCCTCAGGATCCATAGCGTGTTGTTTTTCCCAAAATGGCTGTATTCCATATTGGGTTGGCATCCGCATTTCATGAAGCTCCGTTGGGATGACCTTGTGTGTTCCCAAGCATGACTTCGGAGTCTTTTAATAGCTGGTACCAAGTCTGGCGAGGTGTAGATAACCATTGGATCATGCAATGACATTGTGTTCCCCATCCACTGATTGTATTCAGTATGAGTGTGTTTTGATTTGATCTTGAAGTAGGCAGTGACAATTGTTGCTGGTGAAGATTTTCGTGTCTGTGCACACTTTGATTTTGACCAGGCACAACTGAAACTGAATCAAATGAGGGAGCAGCCATGTACTTCCATATCCGATCATAGCCTTGCGAATCTGTTTCCTTGTAACCCACTCGCATACGCGCCAAATCAGCGTCATCCCCACTAACTCTCCCCTTTGACAGCTCATTGAACTCCCCGGATACCGTATCTGCATGGCACACCCCATTCTTTCTCGTCACCCATTTTTGAGAATGCCACAAGCAGCTCTCCGTCAAAGCCTTCTACGTCCACTTTAAACTTTTTCATGCGACAAATTCCATTATTATCAAGAAGCTGCTCTACTGAAACAACTGGCACTGATATTTTTCGCATAAGATGTACAAGACTGCGTTTTGTGAGCTCCCCCAACGCTGTGGCATGCGGTCGTCCAACGCTGTTGCATCCCTTTAACCAATCTGGCAAACTGTACCGAGCAATGTCTTCTGGGTCGATGAAAAAAGTTGTGATCGTATCAGACAGAGGAATATCCTCGGTATTTGCCCACCACGGCAGTGGCAAGTTTCTTCCAACATTTAAGGGATGGCAGCTGATTTATGTAGAGCTGCATAGCCATCAACGGAGAGGCCTGTGGCCTTTGGATGAGTGCGAGCCATTTCCTGATGACGGTGTCAAATTGGAGGTTCCAATTTCGACTGCTGAGTGGAAGGGAGGCTTTTTTGTTCATGTTAGCGCCGGGTCCCTTGTGGTGTTCTAATTCCTATGGTACGACAAATATAGCGATGAGACAAAAGCATTGACTCCAGATTTCAATGGCAATAGACACGACCAGAGCCTATCAAGTTTGTCAAGGAAGATACATGGCTGTGAAATGCTCAGCGCCGACGACGAAAGTAACTATGGAGCATCTGACAAACCCTTTCATGTAACTGTAACGAGAAATGAGAAAACCGTCGTGACCAAACCGGCTCAACAGACCCCTCTTGCATCGGTGCAGGGTGCGCACCTCTTTCTGTTGAGGAGAGTCGTTACTTCAGGGCCTAATCAGGCGCATGTTTCATCCGGAATGCAGCTGTGCACTGCTTCCTTGTCTGCGCGACTTTCATTTGCTTTGTATCCACATCTTCCGACACGAACCGAGGTGCAATCTCACGAACACATTCTAATAACGAGTCCCCCGCCCTTACGATTGATACATACTGCACACACACCGTCTGGATTTGTGTCGAGGAATGGAAAATTGGCCATAATAGATGGCATTTGTAGGAGTTGTAACTGCTTGTGGAGATCTAGGTAGATGCGCTGCTGCTGAGGGGGAAAGTGTGAAGATGAGTTTGGATGTTTCATACAACAACTTGATCTGATGGTGCGCAGCATATTCTTCTTCTCATCACCTCCTCTGCCAGAAGTCTCATAGCGCGTCTGAGTTGTGAAAAAAGAAGAGTGCACACAAGAAGAGATCCTCATGTTCTGCGTCAGAAAAATTTGCGACGGAGCCTGCCGAGCCTGGCATTTGATTCCGTGTCGACCCATGATTCTTCCCCAATGACGAGTCAGCGTTTGACATGGACCGATGAGAGAAAAAATGGTGGCATGAAGCGTTCCTCTACACACGGATACTCAACATTTCCTTCACTCAAAGAAGTGAGATTGCTCGGAGAATAAGAGGATGCTGATGATACAACATTGCTTTCATTTTTTATTGTTCGTTTTCCTCCTCTTACTCGAGATACCGTGAATCTTCTCTCATCTATTGGAGGACTTGATTTGAGCGATATGCAGATTCGAAGACGACTCATTTTTGCTGAGAGTTGGGCAGAGAGACGGGCAGGAATTTAGCTATATATCCATATTCTGAATATCTATGAATCAAACACACTTACATTGAGAGACTGGCACGATATTGTAGCGACCAGTAAGAATAGACCGTCAAGATGACCACGTTCAATCAATTTCAAAAGAGAATTGTAGCAATGGCAGAATGTTGATGGCGGCAAGCAGTAACGTACGGAGATAAAAGCTAACTGCTGCGACTTAGCTCAGCAGATGAATATATCCTGGCTTTTAGGGCATGCGATGAGGAAAATCGATACGGTGGAGCAATGCCGATGGAAGGAGGGAGATAATAATATTGCTCGGGAGGAATGGAGAGAATTGCCGATTGCTGATGAAATTGCTGCAGCTGCAGTTTTGAACGAGCTAGTGTGCAGGAAAAGAATGCCTTCTAGACTTGGCTGGCTTATTGACTCGAGGCAGCGCGGCGGCCGATGCTATAATGGTGTCAAGAAGAGGAGGGAAATTGTCTAAGAGAAAGTTGAGATCCCGCCAAATCGAACGAAGCAAATCGTTTCTCGCGTGGAACCATGGAACCCTTGGAATCTCATCTTGAACTACAACTTTTGTCGAAGGAACCAACATCTGTAAGGCACTCATCATACTCAATGTGGCGATCATCGTACCAATTGGAGAATGATGCACGCTCCAAATCTCAGTCACTCAATTTTATCAATGGATACATGATGGCGAAACACCCTCCTGGAGATGACATGATGTCAAAATCTGATTCGCATTGCCGTTATGTAACGGCTCCCATTAGCACTGAAAAGGAGGTCGATGATCCGACTGATGTTTCTGGACGATACAGCATTACTCGGAAAAAGGCTGATCGCGATAACAACAATCTCGCATTGCCATTCTGTCCTGAATCAAAATTGCCTTCGTTCATTGAGCACGATCGTCGAGTCCTCCTCTTTAATGCGTATTACGAGGAAGATGTCCATCAAAGTTTAGAAGAAGAGAAGATTCTCCATGCGTGTGAGATTTACTTTTACGTGGAAGACGGTACGATGGAGATCATTCAAACCAAGACAGAAAACAGTGGCATTGTTCAAGGCAAGTTCTTGAGGAGGAGTAAGGTTGTCAAGCCAGGAACTTCTTCTTGTCATTATGGCATTGATGACTTGAAGATTGGAAACACCCTCGATATCTACTGCAGAAGTTTTCGGTAAGCTCGCTCTTTTTCTTGCTGTCTGCTGCTGTTGAAATTCCACATGTCTTTCTGATTTCTTCTTTCTACTATAATTTCAATTAGAGTTGTCAACTGCAATGAAAGCACGCGAAGATATGTATTAGAACATCACGGGTGGTGTATGCATGATGTCCAGCCGATTCCACTTCCTCGCGATCACTTTGCTGAAATGAATAGGGCGAAAATGATTAGGGAATCTGGCGTGCCTGGATTGGATAGAAAGCGTAAGATGAATGACCTCAAAGTAGTGATGGAATCCCAGCTTGGAAAACAGTCCTCTATGACAGATCGTGGCATGTTTTTGGAACATGGAACAGATGCGCTTTGCTTTCATGTTACCTGGGACGATCGAAGCAGACTCTATGGCAATATCCAATACTTTCGGCTCATTTATCATCTTGCAGACGACACCATTGAAATTGCCCGAGCCTCTAACACTACGAGGGATGGAACTGTGACTTTCCCAAAACTATTGAAGCGATCCAAGCTTCCAACAAGTTTGGCCTTTGATGATTCTGATTGCTACTCATGGAAAGATCTGGCAATCGGACAAATAATCAACGTATTTGGTAGAATGATGCTTATTGTCAAGTGCGACCGCTTCACTCGTGATCATTATGAGTCGAACGGTATTCATTTGAGAGAGGACATGCCGCTTGAAGTGGAGGACAAGAAGGCCGAAATCAAGAGAGTCGTTCCCCCTTACAATGGTTTTGGAAGCGAAGAAGACTCACTACGAAGCTGCACCGGCTCTATCAACCCCCCTCCTCTGAAAAAGGACATGTCCTCAAATAAAAAGAGCGGTATTGTGCTTCGTTTCAATGCGTCACTAGTGGTTGATGACGATGCTGATGACTCTTCTTCGATGCGAAAGTTCGCCATTAATTTCTTCCTTGAAGATGATACCATTACGATTCACGAGCCTCCAGTAAGTTGTTGCTTGTGTTATCAATCTCTTCTCAATTCTATTCAATCCTTGCACAGAACTAATGACGTATCTCGTCGTCCTCTATGCTGTTCCAACAGATTAAAAACAGTGGCTACGTCGGAGGTCAGTTCTTGCGTCGCCAACCAATCAATCACATCTCTGCTAGCGACATGTATGTTGGTAATGTAGTGGAAGTCGTAGGGCATCAATTTTTGCTTCGAGATGCTAATGAGTCCACTTTCAAATTGATGGAATGCGATGAAAAGACTTTTCCTTACAGCGACACTGCTCGCCTGCAAAGAATCCTGTCATCCAAGCAAGATACGATCAGAGCCTACTTTGTAAACAACTACGATGGAGATGGCATGTTGGATTTGGAAGGACTCCGTCAACTTTGCTCGGCCATTGGGATTGTCATCAATCATGCCGAACTCATTACAATTTGGCGACGGCTCCAGCGAAACAACACTTCTGATTCAGTTCCCTTCAATAAGCTGCTAAAGTTCTCCGCCGAAGAAACTTTCATAAAGTCACTATCTTGATCATCATGCAGATAACACTAAGCCATCTGAATATCCATTCCTCTCTCAATTATTGCATTTACTGCATCCCTTCAATCATGGTAAAGTAGTTGATCCATCAAACTAAGATCAATAAGACTCCGTGTTATCGTTCAGTCTTCTTCTTCCTCCCTCACAAACAGTGGCAAGGATACGAGATCGAGTTCATGGGGTATCAAAATACTCTCAATCTTCATTCCTCTTTTTCCAAAGTTTCTTTGCCCCTCGAATCATCTGTTCGTCCAATTGCTGTTGTTTGCATACATCAAAGAAGGACAAGCCTAACCGCCGTGCAACATTTTCATATCCACCAAAAGTGTCCACCTTGTGACACAACTCCTCACATCCATATCGTTGCGCGCGCAAGTCTCGTTCTGAAGGCATACTTATAACTGGATATGGCAATGGTGGCGACATAGCCACATATCGTTCCCGAATGAACTGAAGAAGTTCAATGGCAAAATCAAGAGAAAACGGCCCCCAACTCTGTATAGAAATGGTGGATATCAGCTCCATATCCAACTTTTGCGCTAAAAGCTGTTTGCCACCGTGACTTCGTATGAGGATCGACAACTCTTCGTGTCCATTTAGCTTGACATCCTTTGGATCTGGAAAGGTATCTTGGCTTCCATTGTGATGTAAGTTTAGATAGTGCCGTAGTTCGACAAAGAGCTGCAATTGAGACTCAAAAAATCGCCATTCTTTGAAAGGGACCAATCCTGCCATGCAGTCTATACTTGCATTCCCTTCCAATAATTGTTGAGAATGCATAGTTGCAAACACGGCCCCATGTGGTAGCTTTTTGAATCGTGAACAAGCGTTGAATAATCTGGAATACCCCTCGTAGTTTAGCTCCGATAGTTGCGGCATCCATACGGATGGACGAGATTTGTGCTTTTTGTAATTGTCGAGATAGGAATACAGATTGCGGATTGCTTTTTCCTTGGACCAGAATTCTTTTCTTGGTTTCTTTGATGCAGCAGTAGTAGTAGTGTTTGTTGAAGATGAAACCACCATTGCCACGAGCGGCTGTTTCGGATTGTTTGCGTTGATGGCATTATTTCTTCGTGTCTCACTATTTCTTCTCGTACTACACTCTGAGTCACCTCCATCACTATCAATTAAATGCAACAACGACTGAATGATCTCCAACTCCTTCGCCTCTTTCCATTTCCCCGGAATAATCACTGCACCATTCAATGCATGAGATAAACTATCTCTCCCTCCAAACTGCGCAATCCCCCATCGCAAGTCATTCCGTTTGAAATGATTTAACAAGAACTCGTTTGGTATAGGTGGTGATGGATTATCTGGGTAGAATTCGTTGATTGGGACGTGCAATTCGTCCCAAAAGGATTGGAGTTCCTTCTGGATGTTTTCTTCGTCGTGCCAGTAAAATCTTGGTTTGCGAGGTCGTGTGAGAGTTGTTTGTGGTGTTCGTTTTTGGCGTGGCTTTTGATATGTGTACAGTTGGGTCAGTAGCTCGGTGATGGCATCGTTGCTGAGGTTATTATAGATTTTGACGCTAGCTATATTATTGATATCGCTCTCTTTCGGGTTGTTGTTGTTCAATGAAGTCTCCAAGACACATCTTGTGCTGCTCCTGCTGCTGCTGAAGGCTGTACAAACAGGTGGTGAAGTCAACACAGCCACAGCGGTGATGAGAGGCAAGGAGAGGCGCACTATTCTCGGCATTATATAACAACATCCGTCTAATCTATGCTAGCCTGTAGCCTGATGCTCACTGTTGCCTTTGGAGGCGAGGTAGCAGCTCTTCCATTAAATTGGGGGCTGATGTTAGTTATTGGTTAGACATAGCTCCTTTTGAATTTACGAAAAGATGCATACTCTTCAATCTATTCAGATGTCGTGCAACTTTTTGTCGTGCATCTCGTCGTGCATTTTTTAAATGGGAATCAGTGTAATCGGACTCATTTTTGTAGAGGTTGGTCCCGTCTCATCCCGTCGGGAACGGGACGGGATTTTCGGGCCGGGATTCACATCCCGTCCCGAGACCATCGATCCCGGGATTCCCGGGATTTTGATGCGTACGTGGCTCAGCAAGGCTCGCAGGCTCATAGAGTTGTTCCATCACAGCAACGTGATGCAATGCTAAAAAAACTGAACAATTTCCTTTTCTACTATCGCAGCACACTTTTAAATGGGTAATCGGTACCTTTCTATGACGACGTTGAGAGTGGTAGACACAAATGCTCTGGCCTTGTGGGGCTGGCCGCAGGCTCAAATTGGACCTCATCAGTCATCAGGGCTTAGTCGAGGCTGCAGTACAGCTGATATGTGTGATAGTGCATTAAAACTTGATATTCTCCTACGAAATTGCAGTAGCAGATATCAAAGGCTAGCACCCGTCTATGCTCATATTGACAGCGATAGACAAGATACGGTTACGGTGGCGGTGGGCACCAAAATTTGACCTCCCGATGCATCCGAGGTTGTTGCATCGCCGCTTCATGATGCAATGCTCTTAATACTAAACATTCCCCTTTTGTACGTCTATACCTAACTTTAATTGGCGACAAGCGTTGGATTGTACTAAAGTTGACAGCGCTAAACACGATATCGTAGTCTAATGTGTGCTGGAGGTCTGCCCGAATTGATGACGGGAGAAATTGTCGTGCAGGTCCGATGCGAGACAAATCGATGAGCAGATTCGTTGAGCTTCTCTACAATCCCAATGAACTATAATTGGAGCAGCGCATACTTCGATGCTCATATTGACAACGTGAGTTCGATAAGGCGATCCAATGTGGTGCTGGCGGCCATCCCAAACTGGACTTGGAGGACCTCATCAGGTCACCTACGAGGTTGTCGTGCCAGCACTGCTCGAAAAGAGACGATGCGCAGCTACAATTGCATTCTCTGCTATCGCAACCGAATATAATGGTCCACTAGAAGCTGTTGGTTGCTCTCATTGACAGCGTTAGCAACGATAGATACTAGAGTGCTCGTTGTTTGGGACAATCCCGGGATTTCCCGGGATCCCGTCCCGTCGGACATCGTCCTAACCCGGATCCCGGAGAGGGCGTCGGGACGGGACGGGACCAACCTCACTTTTCAGAATGATCTTAGAGTATTCAACTACGCACGTGACTTGCCACGCGGATGGATTAGATTTTCCATTTCATTCGGACCACTTTTGAAACTACCATAGAAGCCACCGGTCACTTGGTCAATAGTTGTTGTCCACCATGAAGATAGTATTAGCCGCCCTAGCACTGGCCACAGCGCCTCTGTACACATTAGCCTTTGCGCCGGCTCCACTTCTCAAAACAGCAGGATCATTTGCAACGTCGTCGTCACTCCTCCAACTTTCTTCAGATCCACTAGTCAACGCCAACAAACCCACCGAACTCCCCGATTCCCTCTCCGACGCTGCCGCAATCGCTGCAAATGCATGTCATCAACTCTACTTAAATGGTGGCTCAATGACCCGCTGCCGTGTAGACTTTGATACAAGTATCGGTGATGAAACATATACCACATTAAAGTCCAGTACGGAGTTTATGCAACAGTTTGTGTCCTCATTGAGCTTGGCTTGTGTCGAGGGCGTGATGCAAGAGAAACAGCGGCAAGTGATGAAATTGATGGAAGCAAAGGCAGAGCTGAGGGATGTGCAAGAACAGATGGATGAAGCTACTGCATTTGCTGGTGATGACGAAGAAGGTGCAGAAGAAAGTAGCGAACAATCTGACGTTGTCGACAAATTAACACAAAGAGAAGAAGAATTGATGCAAATCATTGCAAACCAAGGGTTTAACCCAACTACTGATTCGTGGGATGGATCCAAACTACGAATCTACTTCCCTGACGAAGGATCTGCCGCGCTTGCTCGACGTGATTGGAAATCGGAAGTTCCTTCTTGTGTGGAGTTTTCTTCCTGTGGTGGAGTCCAAGTAGCTGATACGTCCAAAGATTCAGTAGTTCTATTCTTTTGTCCACGAGCTAGTGAGGCAGAATTTGTTGAGCAGATATTGTACGAGACGGAAGAAAAGAGAGGAGATGAGTTAATGCTTACTGTTATGGTGAACCCGCTGTTAGTAGACATGGGTGTCACGGGTTTCGGTATGGCTGGAAGACGGTTGCGAGAACGTTTGATTGATGGTTTAATTCCTGCCTATTACCTGCGGACACTGCCATGGGGTGCACTTACGCGTGTGTGGCCGCAGTTATTCACAGTGTGGCAGGAGGACGCAGAAGAGAGCACTGGATACAGATTGATCAAAGCTATGGACAGGCTCCCGAGTAATCCAGAGGTCGAAGATATCTATGATATTGAAAATGGAGAAATGAGCGCACCCGGCGAAGGATTTGGTTTGTTGAATGCGCTTGGTGACTTCGTGAATGGAATGACTAGGCTTTAAGGATGGACTCCTCAGCATAACAAAGATGTTTTAGTTACAGTCACACTTGGTGTTGCCCCTTTTTATATGTTAGTGTCAATGAGGATAACATGTCTCTTTGTCTACTGCGCCTCAATGTTGGTACCACCAGCACCAGTCTCAATTTCAACCACGTACAAGTAAACACTAAGCCAATGGAAGAAACTACCAGCTATCACAAAGACATGCCATATACTGTGGTCCAGGTTGTTATTCCTCACAAAGAAAGGAACTCCGCCGGTATATGCTACTCCTCCTGCTATAATTAGATACAAAGCGTTTGCTGGGAGTATTTCAACGAAATCGTGCATGCAGATGAGGCAAGACCATCCCATTCCAAGATACATCGCAAGGCTAAATCTCGGCCGGTATTTCCAAAGTGGAAAGAAGGCTTCTACGCCGATGCCACTCAAAGCACATACCCATATAAATGCTAGTAATGAACCTGACCACATGGGCTTGTGATGTAACACGATCGTCAGGAACGGGGTGTATGAGCCTGCAATCAAAATATAGATTGCGCATTTGTCAAACACCTGAAAAATGTACCTCGTCCGAAGCAGCGCAAAGAACGAATGGTACAGAGTAGAACTCATATACAGCACAACCAACGAGATCGAGTAAACCGCACAAGACAATTTGTAGTGATTCTCCATCCCTCTCACTTTTGAAGCCAAGACAAACGAACCAATTGTCCCTAAAAGAATTCCCAAGCCATGAGTTACACAATTCATAACTTCCTGAAACACCATGTTGCCTTCTAGGTCAACTAAAATATCATCGTCATCAACTCCTTGCGCCTTGAGACGTTCTCTTCTATTTCTCAAGCCCTTTTCAATGGCGAAGACTCCATAGAAACCCATTTGGTTGACACACAAGTCTACTTCCCTCAGTCCACTTTTGCTTGCGTCCTCGTTCATTAATATTTGCGAAACTAGTGCAAATGCTCCTCTTTCTCCAATGCGGCATCCTCTCATCAATAAAGTCTTCAGCGCCTTGTTTTCCTTGGCAGCACAAAAGATGGCCGATGCACCATAAGGCCCAATTCTATTCTTTGGCAAGAACACCTCTTCAATATGCAGCGACATCTGCAACACTTTGGATAAGGCATATGCTCCATGCGAGCGTATACCCTTCTTTCCGAAACTCTTTCCCTCTTTGGCAGCTACACTAAAGTCCAATCTACGAATGTAGGAAAGTGCCCCGTTGACGTGATGGAGTAAGACCTCGACGAGAGCTAGCATGTCGGCATCGAAGAATGCTCCCGATACCCTTAATGAGGGTAATTGGAACCGAAAGGTGGTAAGAATTCCTGGGTTAATACGGTCGGCACACCCGTAGATTTGACATGCGGTTGTGTATTCTTGAATGATGCTTTCAATTTCATCGATGTTTCTACTATTCTTGATGCTGCCGTTGGCATTTGAAGAAGAAGTGGCGTTTGATGCCGACAGGGTATTATTGCCATTGGCTCGACGCCTCAAGATGGAATCACTTGCCCTTTCTATTGCTTCATCTTCTTGCTCCATCGTGTCTGTCTAATATTATTGCCATGTAATAATTTGAACTCTTCAGAACATCATCATGAACACATCATCATCATCGTTGTATCTAGTGACTTGTGTTGATATTAATGCCTCGAATTTTGAAGGAGGTAGGAGGAGAAGAGGAAAAGGAGAGAAGAACGACACGTCATTCGACAATGACGGCGCATTTTGCGAGATCATTCGCTTCAGCTCGAGCATTGCAACACCAGCTTGTTTCCAAATCTTATGAAGGAATACTTAAAGTGTCGTCGCATTGTAGTCGTTTAGCACCATGAAGTTCTCCTCCGCTGCTATCGTTTTGCTATCTTCCGCATACTGCGCTAATGCGCTAGTATCTGGGCCACGGCCGCATGCTGTCAGATCACTGCAATCTTCCAAGTTGTTCTCATCTGCTGCAGCATCTTCGAATAATCTATCTGTCGGGAACTCGGTTGGATTAGGAATAAATGGTGGTGATAATGTTGCTGTTAGCAGTAACGGGGTCACTGATGCCTCGAAAGAAAATTATAAAGTCAAGTATGGACCTGGTAAGTGATAGCTGACATATCATGTGCATGCGTCTTGAGAAATCTACAAACAAAGATATATCCTAATCTTATCGATCAATCTGTCCACTTCTCTGAAGCGATAACATTGGGCAAACTCAAAATCAATATATTCGGTGCCATATTTGGAGTGTGGGAAGTTTTTTGGGGTATTTTCTTTTGGTACCCCATGTTGATGCTCTACGCGCTTTCAAGGAAAATTAGTTCCGTTCTCCCAGGTGATTTACTTGGAAGAAAATTGATCCCTTCCGACGTATTCCAATCAACATAGGTTACACTTGGGTTTGTTAAGTTTTACGTTGTTCCGAATGTGGCCAAAAATTGAGGGTATGGAAAACTTGGAGGCACTAAGAGAGGTGGATGAAAATGGTAAAAAGAAGGGCCTCAAACCAGCTATGTATGTTGCCAACCACTCCAGTTGGATGGACATCCCGTTTGTGTGTCATGTATTAGGATTTCAGAATTACAAATTTATTGCCAAAGCAGAGCTAAAGAAGGTTCCAATCCTTGGTCGTGCGCTTATGGTTGCTGGACATGTGATGCTGGATCGTACCAACCGCAGATCTCAAATGGTCGCATACAAATCTGGTGTACAATGGATGAAAGATGGAGTGAATCTTGTTACATTTCCTGAAGGAACACGTTCCAAGACTGGTAGATTGGGAAGTTTTAAGAAGGGAGCATTCAAGATGGCCCAGGCGGTCAATGCTCCGATCGTACCTATTTCGATTCAATACGCTGACAGAGTGCAGCCTCTAGATTATGCATTCCCTGCCAAGATTTCGAGAAACCGCCCAGAGGCTGTTGTGAGGGTTGGAAAACCTATTTCGACGGAAGGAAAGACAGATAACGACCTTTTGGAGGAGGTTTGGAATACAATTGCGGATGATTTGCCTGAGAGCCACAAACCTGCGAAGGATACTCCTGTTGGAGCGAACTAATGCTATATTTAAGGGATGGGGCTATTTGTAAGGGATAGAGTAAGAGAAGAATTATAAGAAGCTATAATGTATGTTTAAATCCAATTATCTGCAGATATAGCAGTTCTCTCCAGTCAAAAACCTATCCCTGCTCGTCTCAACTTATTTCTTTCTGTTGTGGGTCGTGGGTCCACCAAGAGGAGGAGACTTAACAAGAGAATTGATGTCATCACACCATTAGATGTCACTTTCAAACAAGATAGAGTAGAGAAAGGGCAATCAAGCAGTCAAGTAGCCAATCAAGAAGCAGCAAGGTTGCACCATGCCCTGCCTCCTCAAGCTTCTCAATTCTCAACATCAGGACACATACATGTGACAGTAGATGTGGCGTTGTCTGATCTGTTATGTCACGGGCTGATCACTTTCAAAATCCAAAAGCTGAAAAAAGATAACAACCATGAGCGAACCTGACGAACTCTACACCGTCCGAGCCCAGTACTGGCTTGGCCACTACGCCCTCTCCCTCGATGAGGCCCGACAGGCCGCACGACGCCCCATGCCCCCTCATCTAAAATCTGAACGCGAAGAACTAGTCCTCCGTGCCCAACTAGCCCTCGGCAATTATGACAAGGTCATTGCGGATGGCAGCGGAATGGACAAGCCCCTTTCCATGCAAGCGTTGGCGCTCCATGCCATGTACTTGTCTTCATCACTAGACGCACGTTCATCGGTAGTAGACAACCTCAAAGTACTCATGTCAAATCCCGAGGCGGCATCCAATACTTCTGCCCAACTGACGGCATGCCATATTTATCTCCATGCCAATCTCCTCCGTGAGGCGCTTCAATGTGTCCACCACGGATTGACCATGGAGCATCTAGCCATGTGTGTTCAAATCTATATTAAGATTGATCGATTTGATCTCGCCAATGAATCATTCAATTTACTAAAGCAGGCGGATGAAGATTCCATTTTGGCACAGTTGGCATCTGCCTATCTTGCGATTGCAAAGGGATCTAGTTCAAGTGCGGATGCAGTTCATATTTTTGGGGGACTTTCGGAACAGTATGGTCCTAGTATCATGCTCTTGAATTGTATGGCGGTCGCCAATATGGTTGCGGGGAAGTATGAAGCTGCCGAGGGTAATTTGAAAGAAGCGCTGTCAGAGGAATTTGGGGGATCGAATAATGCCGATGCGTTGGTAAATATTGTTGTTTGTGGGCAACACATGGGGAGAAAGCCTGCGGATTTAGAACGATATTTGAATGCTTTGAAGGCTGGGCATGCAGACCATCCTTTTGTTCAGGGTCTTGTTCAGGTTGAGAGTGCGTTTGAGAGGGAATCCAGCAAATACGTTTCTTAGTTATTAGAATGAAACACTTTTTTAAGTCTGTGAGTTATATTTTACTGTACATTTTATACTACGTCGATCTACTTGTCTGCCTACCACTATATCGTTACTCTCTTGCTGGCGTAGTATTTTCGAGAGTCTTTATCGACACGCTCACATTCTGTATTTCAATCTCAGCCACGCGATACTTTTCTAATGCTCGTTGAACTGACTTTGGCTTGGAGAAGCGTACGAACCCAAACCCACGATTATTGGGGGATATAGCTGCTTGCTCTATCGGCCCAAACCTTTCAAAGGCTGCCAAAATGACATGCTGACCGCGGTCAACATCGGTGGTCTTGCGCATTCCTGTAATGACGAGCGTTTTCTTTGGCAACTCTTTCAACAACGGCAGGCCAATAACTGTGGCTATTCCATGTGCAAGTTGGGCTGCCTCTAATGGATGCATTAGCCCAAACAAGACAGTAATGACAACACCATTGATAACTTCTTGGAAGAATTCATTTCTATAACAAAAAGTAAGCACGTGTGAGAAAGGTGCAACAAGAGACACGAACAGGAACGACAAGTATCCAGAGGTCCAACTAACCTTGTATCTAACGGCGACTCCTCGTTTCTCTTTAACCAATCATACGTTTCAAACAAACAACTAGCCTCAATGGAGCCACTATCATCTGCACCCCATGGCAAATCCGCCTCATCACCCTCAGTCAATGCCCGAGTCATTGCCAGACTGAGCATCCCTTCTACATCTTCGACAGCTTCCTCAACAGTATCTCTCAAAATCTCAAGGTCGCGATTCTTGTAGTTATCTAACTCATCGTGACTCCCATCAAACGCGGAAGGATTATTAAGCTCGTCTTCAGAATCTGAGCTAAACGATGCATCCGCCATCATTAGATTTGCTGGCGCTCCACTCTGGAAGGACTCTTGATATTGACCTTGAGCCTGCTGAGCAACTTGCTGTGAAAAGATAGAATCCATGGTTGCATAAGCCATTGGGTGTGCCACTGGAGCATTCCCAACAGAAGAAGAAACGGAAGGATTCCCAAGAGGTCCACTTTCAATGTCATAAATTGAGCCAAGTCTGGGCGGAGATGACTGTATTTGGAGTGATGCATTGGTATCACGTACTATTCCTTGGCCACCACCACCATCATCATTGTCAGAAACGCCATCATTGGTAATATCATCTTGACTCAAAACACCGTTGTGATCACTAATTTTCACTTCCATCGAATCCCCCATCCCCGAAGCTATCCCTGCAATATCCATATCATTGTTATCACCCGAGAGTTCACGTTGAATGAATTCATCCTTTTGTTTTTGTTTCTCTGAATGCCGATAGTAAATAAACCCCATTGCCGCAACGAGAAACGCTCCACTAAGACCTAGTGACAAGCCCAACACAAAGCTATCTCCACTGGTCTCTGGGGTAATTATGACAGGAGTTACACGCGCTGAAGGTGCCGTTGAAGGTGCCTCAGATATTGGTACCGGTGCCTCCGTCTGCGGAGCCATTGTTGGTTCTTTCGTAGGACTGATATCTTCCCTGCTCCACCACTTCGGACACATTCAGTACTGGAAGCTGCAACGTCAGCATATCATTCAACACTTTTGTTGTATTTGAATTGACATATTCTGCAAACAGTGCGTTGTAGTTATCCAAATTGTATACGCCAACCTTTGTCGAATACTTCATGACAAAGGTCAGAATGAGGTTGTAAGTGGTTGTCTCCGTTTGGTAACATTCTTCGTAACCTATTCCAAAAACGTTAGCTGTCTTCTATTGTATATAATATCAATGGATTGGCCCTTCACAGTACATTTCGTAGATATTTGAGGTTCGGCCACATTGTACCCAAATTGGATTGTGTACTGAGTATAAATACGGCAGAATCTATCAATGTCGTCCGAATCGAAATTATTTGTCGCTGTTATGTTTTGTGTGTACTCTGAAAGAACTTCAAGCCTTTCTTCCATAGAAGGTGCAGCGGATGGCGGAATTATCGGAGCTTCCGTTGGTTGTACAGATGGAGTTCCTGAAGGCGCAGCTGAAACAGTAGGGACGAACGATGGATAATTTGATTGAGTAGGTTCAGAAGATGGCGATCCCGATGGTTCGGCAGTTGGTTGGAACGATACTGTTGGAACGGGTGTTGGCTGGGAAGATAGGGTGGGCGGAGCAGATGGTGCACTGCTTCTGCTTGAGTCAAACTTGGAGTTACTGAAGGAGGATCTGTTTTCATTGTCGGGGCACTTGTCGGTGAGTTTGTTGGAACATTTGTGGGAGCATTTGTCGGCGAGTTTGTTGGAACATTTGTCGGAACGTTTGTCGGAGGATTTGTTGGAGTATTTGTTGGAGAATTTGACGGAGAGGTTGTCGGAGCATTCGTCCGGAGGATTTGATGGAGCGCTTGTCGGATTATTTGTTGGAGTCAGGCTTGGTGCTGGAGTAGGAGACGTTGTATTTAAACGCAATTGTCGAATTATTTGTTGGAGCATTAGTCAACAAAGCCACTGTTGGAGCGGTCGTGTTAAACTGCGCAACAGCAGCATCAATTGCTGATGCTAAAGCAAGAATAAGAGCACGTCTCGTGTTCATTTTTGTTTGTTTAAACAAGAGCTCAAAAATGAGACTCCACCGCTGCCACACACCTCTAGAAATAACACTCTCCAGTCAGAATCTCTGCACCTGTTGGTCTTTGCAGAGAGGCTATAAGCCTTTGTGTCCTTTTCTGTTGGTGGTTGTGGTGAGATCAAGTCACACTTTTGACGATGATGAGCAAAATGATTTCAAAAATGTGCATGCAGTCGTACCTGCCATTGATGTGATTACTTTCTGACAAATTTGACAAGATTCGCATCTCTCTTTCCTCATCGCCGAAAAATCTAGCATGAAGATACAGTATTTAAGGGTATCATACCAATTCCTATGACATTGTGGTACGTACTTCTACAGGTAAAAGGGCAAACAACAATTTATTTTGGTGGTTTGGCGTTAGACGCAATTTGTCGCCCAAGCCACATGCAGCTTGGATGGAGGTGAGGAAACTAAGGCCGTTGCTTTGTCAATGCAGAGCGGCGGAGAATTAATACGGCACGGTGAATAATAAAAATTCTATTATTTAGATGCGGTTGAACTGGCGTTGGTTTAGTCATACCTGGTTGGTTGGCGAGAGGGCATCCATGCACCCACGGACAGGTGATATTAAGCCTAAACACATAACCGGCCCGACATTGTCCATCATAAATGGTGTGATTGGCGGTTAATAACATATTTATATGGTACATAAATTGCTGCGGTGGCCTATGGTTATGGGGGTGCCCAGATGAACTCTAGCTGATATATCTAAATTTTGGCTTGGTAACCACTTGGCGGCGGTCGCCAATGACCCAAGACCTCGTGGGGCTATAGTAGTAGAGGGATCGAGCCGTGAGAGGAGGCCACGTCTCCAACCACCCAATATTCTGATGGCAATTTCATCACAAAGATAAATTGTGCCCAGAGTTTGTGCCAGAAGGGCTATGACAGCTATCTCACGACGGCCGATGGTGCCTGCCCGGACTGCGAAGTTCCCTATGCTCTGCTTGAAAACCAGTGTGAACCGACGTCTACCTCTTTGGGATCTGGATAATATTTTTCATGTTGGGATGGATGGCTATGATTCTCGCATTCGATTTATTGGACAAACTGCTGTGCATCTGTCTCCTTTTTTTACCCGCATGTAGACTCACAACACATCATACACACCTTCTCTCTCCCTCTTTCAGATTTGCGACGGAGACTATCAATTGATTTCATGTTGACGAATTTGACTGAGTAAATCAATCTGGTACTTCAGGGAGCAATTCGGTTACATATATAGGACGTTTGAAACATGCTGCGTCAAAATAACAATGCTCCTACGGACGAGTCATGGATTGATGGCATAATCGACAACCTTTTGTCGGCTAGGAACAAAAAGCCTGGGACGCCCGTAGATATAAGCGTTCAGGATGCCACCAATCTTTGTAATCAAGCTAGAGAAGTGTTGCTCAGCCAACCTATGCTTTTAGAGTTGGGGGCTCCCATAAAGATTTGCGGTGATATACACGGTCAATACACTGATCTTTTACGGTTGTTTGAATACGGAGGCTTCCCACCTGAGGTACGTAGTTGATATTTTTTGTTCTTCTTGTGACTTGATTGTTGTTGTTTTCTTACCTCCACGTTTTGTCCTTTCATCTCTACAGGCCAATTATCTCTTCCTTGGTGACTACGTTGACCGAGGAAAGCAGTCTCTCGAAGTCGTATGTTTGTTATTTGCTTATAAGATCAAGTATCCGGAAAACTTTTTCATCCTCAGAGGTAACCATGAGTGTGCCGGAATCAACAGGATCTACGGATTCTATGACGAGTGTCGTCGTCGTTTCAGTGTCAAGCTATGGAAGGCATTCTGCAATACTTTTAACTGCCTCCCCTGTACGGCTGTTATTGATGACAAAATCATCTGTATGCATGGTGGCTTGAGCCCGGAGCTCAGCCAGATGGAACAGATTGCGAACATTGCAAGGCCATGTGATGTTCCTGACACTGGTCTTCTTTGTGACATTCTTTGGGCCGACCCTGACCCATCTATTACTGGATGGAATGAGAATGACCGTGGTGTGTCTTTCACATTCGGTGGCGATGTTGTGCGTCAATTCCTTCGTCGTCATGATCTTGATCTTGTAGTCCGTGCTCACCAAGTCGTGGAAGACGGGTACGAGTTTTTCGCGGGGAGGGAACTTGTGACAGTGTTCTCGGCGCCCAATTACTGTGGAGAGTTCGATAATGCTGGGGCAATGATGACGGTTGATGATACTCTGATGTGCTCATTCCAAATTTTGAAGCCAGCCAGTGCCCAGCAGCAGAGATCGGGATACGGAAGACCGGGTACACCTGGAAGAGCCGGCGGAAGGTAATGAAGTTGAAAAAGAAACGAAGTTGAAAGAAAAGAAAAAAGATGGATAAGTTTGCTTCGTTCGCAATGGAGGGGAGGAGATTCATAATTATACTGATGAGTTTTCGGTGTGTTCAAGCCGAATGACAAACGCGTGGACTACGGACATCATCTGACGATAGAGAGATGTTCGTGTAGGATGGATTTTTAATAAGTATGCATGTACTAAAATAAACTGTATCAAGCAGTTCTATGGAGTCTTGTTGTGTTTTGTGGGGAACGTCGGCATCAGACTCTGCGCAGTTGGACAAGGCATTTCTGTAAACCAATCGGCGTCCAAGGCGTCTGCAGCCTTCCACCTGTGATTGGGATTGTATTTCAGTAACCCGTGTAGTAGTTTGATTCCAGCTGTGCGCTTCCACCTACGGAATACATCTAATATGTGCTTGCCTGTATTCCTGCTTTGCCATTGTTTCGGTAGCTCCATCTCGCCACTTCTAAACACTGGCATTCGTTTCAGACCAGGCCATTCATCCTCGTTAGGAGGCCCAAGGAAGTCAAACATCTTCTGAATTTGTTCCATCTCATTCCTGCCATCCATCACTGGCCTACCCAATAGCAGCTCTCCCATTATGCAACCTGCACCGAAATTATCTATGCCTTGATCATACCTTTCTAACCCAAACAGCAATTCAGGTGGGCGGTACCAAAGGCTAACCACTTTAGGAGTGAGATTACATGGTTTTGAGAGATCGTTGATATCATTGTCTTTTCCGATTCTTCTCGCCAAGCCAAAATCAGCAACCTGAAGTGAATGGTGGTAGATGACACACAGTTTTTCAACGTGGATTAGTAGATAATCAATGAACCGAATAAGGTTAGCATGTCAAGTAAGAAATAGATATGATCACCTTCAATTCGCCTCTATGGTTGTACAATAAGTTAGAGCACTTCAAATCCCTATGAATGATGCATCTAGAGTGTAGAAAAGCTGGCAAAAGATGATGAGTTCTGAGTTTTGAAAAAGTGCAGGACGAATGGAAAGATGAAAAATCAGAGTTCTTACCAATTGCATCCAATAGCTGAAGCATAAGCTTCTTGACCTCACTTTCCCGAAAGGGGGAAGATTGATGCTGCTTGAAATGATTGTCAACAAGGGTAGCCAGGTCGTGCTCTGCATATTCAAATACTAAGAACACACCTGATCGGCTTGAAGAGACTGTAACATCTTTGAGGGAGACGATGTGCGGATGACCACCGCTCCCCTTTATTTCTTTCAGTAACGAAATTTCCCTCAATGTTGTTGTAGGAAAGCCTTCGCTTGATTCATGATGTGCAAGGCAACGCTTTAGAGCTACAATATCACGAGTTTGCTTGTCACGTGCCTGGTATACAACTCCATAAGTGCCCTGGCCTATTCTGCCTATCTTCTCGAATCTTGAGGAGACATTGGAACAGTTTCCATATGTTGCGGAGTCGTCATCCAAAGGGAAATCACCCTCGGCAATCCAAATAGGTCTCTTTTGGGGTGTCATCCTTAGCGTTTGCCTTGTTGCTTTTGGTCTCTCTCCGACCAACAAATTGTAACCAACACCACCGCAACAACAACAACTCGATTGCCTGGTCACAGGTATATAGGTCCAGGTTGCTGGTTGCTGGTTTCTGATTTGGCTTGTTGCTTGACAGATGACTTAATGCAGTTTGGGGGCTACAGCTGCAATTCGGTGGAGAGGAGAAAGTGGGGTCAGTCAATATTTCTTGCAGTCGCTCGGTGCTGTTGAAGTGAAGAAGTATGGCCTAACATGATACAGCAACCCTCCTGTACTTATTTGATTGATAAAATGATTTTAATCTTGTAAATATCTATGACCGATTGTGTGGAAAGAGGAACTGCACATTTCCCCTCACCGACGACGTGCGGTAATGATTTAATATAAAGTTTTCATAGCAATGGCTGCTAATCTTTAGATCTTTTTACAAGCCAAAATCTCCTGTAATTTGCCACACCGTCAGCTTTCCGTCATCTGCAACAGCATAGAACGTGTTTCCCGGACCAGACTGTATATCGTTCACAGGACCAAGTTCGTGCCCAACACCAACATATTGATGTGATAGCTTGAGTAGCAGAACAAGCGGAGGATTGGATATTGTTCCTCGAATCATGATATCTCCATAAAACAAGCCGCATAAGAGAAGCGGGTTTCCCTTTGGATCAGCGGTAAGTGCAATCGAAGTGACGCCCTGCCCATGTGATTCTGATGCCACGCACTCCCCATTTGTAGCATTCCAAACTTTGACAGAATCATCCAACGAAGAACTAATGACGAAGGAACCCTGATTGTTTGGAGCTTCAAACGGCAACAGACCAGTCACTGGACCTGAATGGTGTCCAGGTGGACTGTTGGCCGCATCTTTTTTGACTGCTGGAATTAAATGAACTTGGTCCCCAGACTCAACATTCCATAATCGAAGAGTTCCATCCATCCCACCAGACCATAGCATAGTTCCCACAAGTGCAAGACCAGTAACAGCGCCCAAATGTCCACTCATACTTTTCACCAAAGAAAAGCCGGGTGTTCCATTGGGTCCACCAGTTGGATTGAATGCCCATTGACGAATAATTCCATCAGAACCACCGGAAAACACACTCCCATCGGCAGTTGTCCACAAACTTCGTATCCTACCCGATCCAGCATATTTCGCCATGGGACTCATCCACAATTCCATGGGAGGGTCTTGCGCAGCATTCAAATTCCAGCTGTGGACCATTCCAGCTTTAGCATCAGGGCACTCAATCGGAGAAGCCTCAAATCCTACAAAAAAGTAGTGTGCTGCTATATGAACTGTATCCACCGGTCCACCAACAAAGTGTTCGAATTCTTGTGTCAGCGTCACACTTCCATTGGCAGCGGGTGCTGCATTCCACAACCGCCACTTCCCATCATGTGATCCAGTAAACAGTTTAATTTGTCCATTTGTCTCCCAAACCGACACACTTGTCACTTTATGCTTATCTTTCGTTTTCGTATTCTGACCACTGTACCCTCTATTATAGTTCGATTTGGCATCTGGATTTTTATCGGATGCTTCCGTCACAGCATGCATTTTCACCACGTGGGCAAAGCTACATTTATCACCTCTTGTGCAATTTCCGGAGGCAAAGTTACGACAGAGTTGGAGGCGTGGTTGGGCGCCTGGGTTGCCTCTACCGCCGCTGCCGCCTCCACGGCCACCGCTGCGGCCACCTCTTCCTCCTCCGCGACCTCCTCCTCCAAATGCCATGGTATTATTTGTTATGAGATGACAACGATGGTTCAATCATTCAACAGCCAATCAAGTGCATGCTGATTCGAAATGATTGATTTTGGCTAGATAATAACTCTCTTCTCTTGTGGTCCGCTTCTCTCCTGGAGGATTAAATTTCAGCACTCGTGCTGACACATAATCTGACACAAAATCCGTAATCCTCCTGGCCAAAAGAGCGTCTCACAACCATCCGAACTTCGAGAAAGAGAAAAGCCCCTTCTCCTTCAGAAATGGGAAACAGCACGAAACAGCACCCCAAGCGGCAACTGCTTGGCTTTTTGGATCTAAATAAACGACGATCAATCAATGGGTGACAACATCATGTCGTCTTCTCCGCTGCATAGAGCACTCGGGCTGGTAACGTCTCAGGTCCCCGAGACGACGTTTGAGTTTTATAGTGATGCGGCGTTAGGTGTGGCCTTTTTAGCAACTGCCATCATTGCTGCCAAGCGGTGAGTTCAGATCTATCATCATCATCTACGGTTTGCGCATCAATTCTGATGTGGTGCCTCGTCTAACTTATTTTCATGCAACTGTTGCCTTCACAGCATGTCATACAGTAGGTCACAAGGTGGAGCAGAAACAACCGTGGTAACAGCCTTCTACAGCCTCATTCTACTAACAGCAACTCTCCGAACAATATGGTTGATTGTCCCCAGCACCTTCTGGTCACCATACTACACACCCCACGCAGTCATGGCATTCGATCCCGATCACCCAGAATGGTTTCTAAAGTTTCTTGAGGTTCTACTCGTTGGGGCCGGATCTCTCTGTCTCTTTAGCATCTTTATTCTCATCTTGGTGTATTGGGCAGATATTTTGAAAAAGTATTTTTACCCCGGCGCTCGTAGGAGTAAGCCGATGGTGACCTTCTTGGTCCTTGTGTCGGTGCTCCTAATCGTTCAAATTTTGAATGCAACACTCTTTTTGATGAAAAATTACTCCACCGAGGGAATGATTCTAGTCAATGCCGTCACGCTTTCGTTAGTTAGTCTCGTGTGTGTTTGTGAGATAACCATCTTCTCCCATAGATTTCGAACAGTGCTCAAAACATTGGGAGCCATCAACCAAGTATCAACTGAATCACAGGTAAAACGCATTGTTTGGATTACGGTAACGGGGAACCTGTTCTTCTTTACCCGTGCCTTTATAGAGACTATTTTTGCAGTGATGCTCGTTGTGTATTGGCATAAGTATGGGTCGGTTTCGGAGGTATTTTCGCATAAGCTGTGGGATTCGTACATCCTTTTGAAACATTGGTCGGAGGTTGCCATTCTGGCGTTGATGTTGTACATTTTACAAAGTCGGTTCACTACAAATATGGATGGGTCAGGGGATGCTGCCGCTGATGGAGGAAAGAATGGTTATCAGGCTGTCCCAGACTCGGAACCAAATAATGAAGGGCTCCCTTACCAAACTGTCGCTACTTTGTCTGTATAACGAGAGGCGTCCTTTAAGTAATGTTTTATAATAATTGTTTTAAGTGGTAACTGTGTGATTGAAGGTTTGAACCATTTCAAGTTTCGTTGTCTTGTAGAGAAAGCTTAAATCTAGGAAAGACCTCTCTTCTTCTCAAGGAAACTTCATTGCTTGCATTTTGCAATGTCAAATGAACAAATACTTCTTCTGCTCGTCCAAAGCATGCTTATTACAATGGTGTGCTATAAATTGTTCATTAAACGAGATGACACATGAAAAATAAAGTCATTACTAAATTACTTGAAAGTTCTCCCCTCCCCCACTATTACCTTCAATCATTGTAGCTCATCCACTGTATTGAGAATCATTAGAGTGTCAGAAATTCACTTGAAATGTTGTGTGTTTAACCCAATAAGCTGGCCACCAGATGAAAGTTAATAGCCATGAAAATTTGTCTCATTTACGAGCTAGGAGTATTCTTTCGTGCCTCCGCCTTCACTCGTCGCTTATACTCAGCTTTGTTATTGATGAAAAGATTGTAAGCCTCTGATTGAGCAGGACTATTGGGATTTGGTGTATCCAACAAGTCTTGGATCCCCAACAACATTTGTTTGACTGTGATTGCTGGACGCCATCCCTCCTCTTCATTCAAGATACTCAAGCAGATTGTGCCAGATGGGTAGCTATAATTTATTGCCATTTTTTGATACAAGTGTAAAAAAGATACAATATGCCATCAGTTGACGAGTGGATTATGATATTGAAGGAGCAAGCAATGATATCATAGTACTTACACATTTGGGTGGAAAAGAGGTGGCACAAATTTACACTTGGGTGGCTTGGATGGGTACTCATCACTAAACTCCAACACAACCTTGTACACACCTCCCTCCCAATCAGTGTTCTCTTTACCAGGAATTCCAGTCTCCCATGACATTAGGTTGGTGGATCCATCCCCCTTGGACATTGGACGGGCGTAGAATCCGAATGGATGATCACGGCGCCATGCTTTGCGCTCCTATTGTTGAAGAAATTTTTAGACGTCAGTATTAAGTGAAGACCATCATAAAGCGATAGAACAAGGTAGATAATATTGATATCACGAGATGTCACTGATTGCATAAACAGGATCCAAGCAAACCAGTTCAACCCTAACAGCCAAAAAATGACATCAAATTACACCTACACAAAACTCATGAAATAAGTGGAATTTGATGGCTTTTTTGCCCACCTTCGCTTCTCAACTATAGTCACTTACCTCAGATAGACGTCCGCGTGCAATTCCTGATGACATGGCTGATATGTTCGATGTACTGAGGGGTGGTTTCGACGGTTGTGGCAGTGAAGAATGGATTTGAATTGAAATTGAGGCAAGGGAAAGGGGGATTTCTTGCAGCATAAACGGGAGTCCATAGGATGTGAGTCTAGAAATGTGTAAATCCAAAATGTCACAAAGGCATACCTACTACAAATTTCACAACATTTGATTTTTACCCTTGGTTTGTTTTTTCTTTCCCCCCCAAGGGGAAAAAAAATCCATTTGGATGGCAAAAGATTTTCCAAGCGGTATTGGCATACTAGAGCCACGTAGGAACCCGTAGGATCCACCACTCACGTTTCATGTGGCCATGGCATCATTTGCAACTGCCGTTGCTGCTACATAACAGCCCTATGCTGCATAGCGGCACCGACCAGCCAGCCCAAAGGCAGTCAGCTCTACTCTCCATCGACCCCGGCAGCCCCTCCGCCGCTCACGGAATCGACGTCTCGACTTGGGGTGTCTTCTTTCGGACCGGGAATTCATATCATTTATTTTTCAAATCGACGTTGCATCTATCATGAGTGCCATGAGACAAAGCGATGCGTACACGGGCAACTGGCAAGCCATCTACAGCGATGATCTGCAACAAAATTTGAAAGATCAGTACGTCGTCAACGAGCTTGACCGCATCAATGCTTTGACAGACAGTACAAAGAAGTCGCCGGCAAAAATGAAAAAGAAGCAACAGCTCCTCAGAAATCTTCTGAGTTCCCGTAGGGTAATCATCCATGCCGCTGAGCAACTTAGCGCAGCATACAATACAGACTTGACGTCTACTCTTGAGCGTGTCATCCCCAGCACAGCTTCCTCAATCTCGAAATCGTCCAACGACGTCTTAGCCAGCTCCGTCGCGGCATTATTTGATCCTCTACAAATCTTCATGATGAAATATAAGGAACAACAGCAAGCTGACGCTACGACTAGACCCACTACTCGAGGGTCGGCAACGAGTGAAGATCCGTTGTACATTCAGCAGATCAATGAAGTTCTTGGTGTGATGAAAGAGGTTGATGATTATGTGGTGAAAAACAATGTCGGCGGATTGTTGAACAATTCAAACCGATGAAACTTACTCCAGTGCAGAGGGCGCGGACGTTTGACATCCAGCGTCAGCAGATTTTAGACGTAGCCTATTGGTGCTGCATTTTTTGTCTTCATCATAGTGTCAACTCTGTGCCGGAGAACGACACCGTAGTCGCCCAGAACAAAGCCATGATGGAGACCTTCAATGCGGCAAACAAGGTGTGGACTGATTATAAAGCAAAAGTGGATGCGGAAAAGAAGAAGCGAGCGCCACGCACGGTGCCATTCCCAAAGCATCCCATCAGTGGTGATGCGATGAAAGGAGCTCCAAAGAAACCAAACCTGTTGGAATTAGTTCTCATGTGCATGTGCAAGACGTCCCAATGTATCATGCAAGGTAGCGACATTGGCTCTTCTTGTTTCACGCAGTGTTTGGATGTCGGAACGAACGTCCGTTGCACATGGGATCCGATGACGGGCAGGTGCACTTGTCCTATTTGCCAATGCCAATGCCCAGCTGCATGGAGTCAGAATCAAACCAATAAGATCGGTCTTGGCATTATGAAACTCCACAAGAATGGACATCTGACATCTGGAAGTAGTGGCGACGGTGGAATAAAGGGGCTGCAGAACTTCTTGACCCAAGTGGTGAATGGTGGTGTGCTTGCAGGAGCTGAAGCTGCCAAGGCAGCAGCAGTCAACAGCATTGCAAGCAGCACTGCTGAGCAAGATGCGTTGGTGGAGGCTTCTGTGATGGAAGCAACAGCTAGTATGATCTGTAGAAATGGAGCATCTCTGCCAGCCAGTAGCCGCCAACTGATGCAGAAGGAGTTTGGCCAATCGACGGAAGTGACTTTGCCGGGTGGGCAAACTATCAACACTACTATGCTTGGAAGTGGGAGGATGAATTTGCATACCAACAACAACCATCTCAGGGCATCTCAATCAACCAACAACATGTACCTTCCAGGGATGGCTAACCACCAAGAACCGGATTTCACCACCGTCACGGATAGTTTCATCGAAGCTTCGCAGCAGCCAACTGTGGCTAACTCCTTTCTCTCCCCGTTCATTATGTCGGCGACTGGTGGCGGCGGTGCTATTGTTCCTGCTCCTGCTGCGGCGGCTTCTGCTGCCGCTGCTACGGCATCTACTGCCTCGTTTACACCATCCACAACCGCACCTTCTGCAGCAACGGCGCAAATTGAATGGGATAGGCAATTTGCTCTTCATCTGGAGACTTCCCAATCTGGCTACAACCCAGTGGCAAGGGCAGCAGCTGCGGCAACACCGGCTCAGTCACATGTCAACCCGTATGCAGCCATGCACAACGGAGGAGGCAAAATGGGATCGCATCCGCAGCATGGGATCATTGATCTCGTGGATGACACTCCACCATCTCATGTTGATCGTCAACCCTCTACGAGTGTGTCTCATTTGACTATCGGTACAGCGACGCAAATGAAGGGAGGAGGACGGATGGATGCTGCATCAGCCCTTCTCCCTTCCTTCAATGCTTCTTCATCCAGCCGCAATATCGAAGAACGGAAAGCCGCTCGAGAAATCAACTCGATGGTCACCCTTGAAACACTCATCACGTATAACAACAGCCAGCTGCACACTCACAAAAAGAAGTCTGAGTTGAGCACTCCTGAAAAGAAGGATAGAAAGGTAGCGAAAAGGCGCAAGAAGAAAGTCTTGGGCCCTCTCGAGTTGGAAGAAAACAGCAAGAAGGTGACCGCCGCAATGCGTCCGTTGCCTGGACCTGGAGAGGCTACACTCAGCCAGACACCATGCAAAGCTTCTCCTGAAACGTTGTTGACTAGGTTGGAAGAGATGTGTGATTCGGATTCGGATTCGGACTAGTACATAGGTGAGAGTTACATTACACACGCAACAGTACCATCATGGTACCGTTGTGTTTACAAACTACATTGATACAATAAAGAATAAATGATATTATTTCATTGCCTATGAAATCCACAGTTATTAAAGTACGGAACAAAAGATCTCATGTTGGCGATCCCGTTCATAGTCCAGTGTCTGAGGCTGGTGCCGTTGTTCTGAACTAGGTGACAGTTGATGGCAAGATATGTTTGTACCGCATTAAATACGAATTCGATAGGTCCATCAATAGGATAGTATGGTGCACGAAACGCGATCCTGTGGCCTGCGGTCAAAATCATGGCAGCCACCTGAAGGTTGTGATGGGAACTACACAATACACAATTATTAGGTTTCATATCAATAGAGTGGACGACATCAATAGAAAACGACACAACAGCACGGTACTTACGACAAATTGTCCATGGTAAAACATCTGCGGCGAGCAGGAGTACCCGGGCCAATTGCATTGAGAATCAATTCAATGAACTCAATCATTTTATCTCCGGTTGTCCCCCCTTCTAACCACATCATTTGCCACCTCTCTGCCGCCGCTGACCCGGCGACTGCAAGTAAGAGCGTCCACTTCTCGGACTTTTGATAGTTTCCCTCCTGCCTTACTCTGTTTCCGACATAGGCTTTGCCGATATGCTTATCTGCTGTCTCCACAAACACTCCACACTCGTCAAGGTCGATAAAATCCTCTACTCTGATGTCCGCAATACCAAAAGGGTATGGCAAGTTCCAGTACATCCACCTCTTCCGTATATTTATCGGAAGGTAAGCTTGATATGCCGTTGTACTGCCACACTTCCTTGTTAACCCAATACGAGTTTCCGCCTTTGTAATCTGTGGAGATGTATAAAAACGAAATGTAACATCTCCGTAGTTGATACGGTAGAGGAATGCGTTGATTTGAGCAGCAGAGCACTTCGGGAAGGCCACGCGGTAGAGTGCGAGGAATACAATGTTATGATCACGAAGAACCTGTGCCCGTTTGTTGCCTGTTCTTCGACACGGTCTGCAGTGTCCATTTAGTTGTATCAAAGCTAAATATCGTCTTACGGACTGCTTGCTGGGGAAAAGTTTGGCCACCTGCGCCTGTGTAATAGAATAATCGTCCAACTGCCCATTATTGTGTAGATGGACTGCAAACGTTCGGAAATCTTGAGAATAGGCAACGCCTCTTCCACCTGAGGGATGCATTTCTTCCGCTACACGAGTTTGGACAGCAGGCCGTTGGGCGACCCCATGGTGCGGCCCCAGCATCCGGTCCGAAAGAAGACACCCCAAGTCGAGACGTCGATTCCGTGAGCGGCGGAGGGGCTGCCGGGGTCGATGGAGAGTAGAGCTGACTGCCTTTGGGCTGGCTGGTCGGTGCCGCTATGCAGCATAGGGCTGTTATGTAGCAGCAACGGCAGTTGCAAATGATGCCATGGCCACATGAAACGTGAGTGGTGGATCCTACGGGTTCCTACGTGGCTCTAGTATGCCAATACCGCTTGGAAAATCTTTTGCCATCCAAATGGATTTTTTTTCCCCTTGGGGGGGAAAGAAAAAACAAACCAAGGGTAAAAATCAAATGTTGTGAAATTTGTAGTACTGTGTCACAAAATGGAAGTGGATTCCAGAATCCAAGAAGCCACTTCTCGATTCAAAGAACAACGTTCCTAGCTGGGTTCCTAGGTCCACGGTTCCGTCACAACCATCACAACATGATCATCTCTTGTGTAGATCTCATAAAATCTCCCTCTCACGCTCAACAATCACAAATATGAATCTATCCCTTGTTACTATTGCAGTTCTTCTCACCGCTGCTGCGGAATCGGCATCGGGTCGCATGCTGCACTGGGGCCAACATGGGCAAGGTGGTCAAGGCGGTCGAGGAAAGCAGATACTTGCCAAGCTTCAAGAGATGGTTGAGACTGAGTGCAATGCAGATTTCGTATGTCCTGAGTCTGTCACGGGCTGTGATGCAAACATTGAAAAGCCAGAGAGACCTATTGGGACTTGGTGGGGTATGTCCGATGAGGAAAAGGTTGAAGCAAAAGCTGAGATGGAGGTAAAGGTCGATACCTTCAAGCAGCAAATTCTAGTTTGTGCTTGTTGTGATGGAAAGTCTCTACAGGAATTGGTAGGAAATGACCGCAGTGAGGGCGGTCGAGGAAAGCAGATACTTGCCAAGCTTCAAGAGATGGTTGAGACTGAGTGCAATGCAGATTTCGTATGTCCTGAGTCTGTCACGGGCTGTGATGCAAACATTGAAAAGCCAGAGAGACCTATTGGGACTTGGTGGGGTATGTCCGATGAGGAAAAGGTTGAAGCAAAAGCTGAGATGGAGGAAAAGGTCGATACCTTCAAGCAGCAAATTCTAGTTTGTGCTTGTTGTGATGGAAAGTCTCTACAGGAATTGGTAGGAAATGACCGTACCAGCGTTTACGACGAAGACAGCTCAGAGAGTAGTCTTGATGAAGAAGGCTCGGAAAGTATCAGCTCTTCTCAAGATGTTGGAATAGAGGATATCAATACAGATTTGACTTCTCTTCCAGAACAAGCAGTTGAAATTGCCAGGGCTTCTGCTGCAGTTGATGGATTGGTCCACTCTAACCCTGCTGCTGGGCAAGCGAGCATCTCATGGGTATTCGCCATCGCTGCATTTGGTATTGTTGGCTTGACTCTCTAGAGTAGGAAACGTTTTCTTAGTAGCTTCCAGCAATGCTCCTTTAATTGAATGTAAGATATAAACGTACTGAATTATCTATACTGTGAGTGCTTGACACGTAATATTCCTTTTGTGTATGACCTGTTTCTGGTGAGCTTGGTTAGTGTAAATATAGGAGGGCTCGTGCATAGAGTGAGACGAACTTGAGCAAGCCAGTTCAATTTCTAACTGGAGCGAGTTGCAGAGGTTGATCTTGATGACGAACTTTTGCCTAAGTCCTATGTTATACTCCTATTGTTATCAGTTGGAAGGTAGAAAAAATATTAAAGATTGGACTCATCGCAATTCATTTTGCCCCTGCTCTCTATATCTGATTACCATTTCGTGGCATTCACTGCAACACCAGCACTAGCACCTGTTGAAAGCTCCAACTCGGGTACGACATGATTACATGTATGAAAAATTCTTCTAGCCTCTTGACTGAATGGCTCATTACTTCCATAATACATTGGTAGACGTCCATTTTTTGAAATAACACGAGGTACTGATTGTACTACTTTCCTCACACGTTCTTTTGTTTCACGAGGCGTTTCTCTACGTCCATTGGCACCGATTTGTCCTCCTCCATTGGGACAGCCTGATGGACATGCCATTATTTCTATGTAATGACAATCACTGCATTTGTCAATTGAAGTCGTCTTCTTAGACAAACTTTGGAGAACAGTCTGCACGTTCTTAAAGCCATATGCTGTTGCAAATTTCAATACTGGTTCAACCGACGGAGCATCTTTAGGTTTCATACACGAATATGTTCCATCTGTGTGCTTGTACAGAGATAATTCACGCAAGCCCGACATATCAGGTCTCTTACGACGGCGACGAATCACACCACCTGAATTCCCGGTACTTGTAGGCGTGTTTGTTTGAGATGAATCTGCCCAAGGTAAAGGCTCGTCCAATGGCAGGCTGCAATTAAACAAATCCCAAGCAGCATAGCGAAAGATGTAATCTGCATAAGAGCCAGACCCATACAGCTCAACATTCTGTTCATTCTCTCTATTCAGAGGAGCAAGATGCTCTGCTTGACTTTGTAAAATTACAAGATCATCCGACGCAGCATCTTTGAGCTCATCAAATGTGCATCTAATGGAGTGAACGGAAGAGGCGTTTGTTTCGTTTGATAATGTTCCGTTGCTGACTGCTTCGGTCAAAACTTCCAATAGCTCGCCCGTCGTCAGCACCATATCAACTTCCTTCACAAGCTCTTCGGCCTCTATTTCTCCATTTGACACATTTATTGTTTCTTCATTCTGAAATGCATTGCCATAATTGAGTAGAGTTTGCTGCTCCCACGAAAAGTCACCTCTTCCGGCTTCTAGCTTTTTGTCATGACAAGGCATGATGGCGACATGAAACAATTCTTTGTTCGCTTCAATCTCTTTATTGCACATGCCAGTTTTCATCAAAGTTCCTGCCACAGCCATTGGGCTTTTTGCCGAAGACAATAATGGAACAGCTGCAGAGGCAGTTTTTTCAACAAGGCAGACGAATCCGGGACACGAGGATGACAAGACTGGTAGCGAGGATGTTTTCAGGGTAGCCGATTGCGTTTTTTCTTGGCCATCTTCTTCGATCATCAGACCAGGCGGATGGTTGACAGTGGTCACTTCTGTCAATGTTTCATCATCGTCACTGTTCAAATTGTCCGACTTTTTGTTGATGTACCTTGTTTGCGTTGAGGATAACGCAATCGAAGGCAATTCCTGACTGGCTTTTAAATCTACGCTTTCATCTCGACTCATTCTCTTACGATAACGGTAACAAAACTCAGTTGCCGACTCCAGCAACGATATTGTTTGTGGTAGAGTTCCGTCAATCACCATTTCTGCATCAAATTCATTTTGCAAAAACGCAGAAACTTTTGCTAGCAGCCACTGCCTACTCGGTAATTTCCTAGAGCTATCGTCAGTCTCGTTTCTCTCAAGATATAAATGACGGTGTAAATCACTCAAAGATGCAGGCGATATTGTAAAAAACGATCTTCTTCTGTTTTTCAGACTGACTTTGTTGCGTGCAAAGTTCTTTGAGTTTTTCAATGGAGTGATGTTCCATAAGAACCGCTTCTGCAGATGTAACACATCCCGAGCACGCAAGGCAATCTGAAAGTGTCACTGTAGCTTTTTTCTTTGTTGATGTTGTATAAGTTGTGGAATCGATGACACCAAGGGATTTATTTTCGTTGCTGTTTTTAACTGCACTGCTTTCAAGCCGAACAGATTTGTTGTCATGATTGTTTGATAGTGCTTTCTTGTCTTCATAGGTGATACGAGGGACACGTCGCTGTTGCTTACGACGTCTAGGAGCTACTTTTGCTGATACCAAGCCCGCAGACAATTCCACGTTGGAAAGTTCCCCGTTATCAGACGACTTTAATGTGGCATCCGAGTTTCCAAGATCTTCGAGTGATGGCTCTTTGGTTTTCACAGAACCAGTTGCCGGCGTCGGAGCTGTGAACAGAGGGTTTACACAGGCCTGGCTTGGACCAAGATAATCATCTGCATTATTGATAAAGACGGGCATGTTATAAGCGTCCTCTTCACTGATGGAAATAGCGAACAACAAGAGCAAATATTGCATGAGCAGAAGTGGGAATGGTGGGTGGGTGGTGGTGGTGGGTGGGGTAGGTAGGTGGGTCGGTGGGTCGGTGGGTGGAAACCCGAGATGGAAGAAGTTGTGCGACACGCACGCACTCCAATTTGCACTCACACTTCCGCTTCATTCTTCATTCTCAACGCAAACACCGCGGCAGCACAACCAACGCATTGCTTGCTTGGAACATGCACATCTATAGTATTGTAGCTTGACGTTGCAGTATTTCTCTTGTTGCATAGGATACCAGCAGTCTGCTGTAGATGATCTAAGAAGGAGTTGCTTCTTTGACGCTCACTTATAATATTCATACAATGTTGGGAGAGGTCACCTACCGATCACCAGTTCGATCGCCAGTTCGAAAGCCAAGGAGATGTTATTCCGCTTCTCCCCTGAGAGGAAAGCAGGAACTCTATTGTGCCTCGCCAGTTCGAGAACTTAGATCTCTTTGCAAAGAGCGAGGATTGAAGGTCAGCGGTGTAAAAGATGAGGTCATCGAGCGTCTAGTTTATGATGACGAGGTTCTTCATCATACAGACGCAGCAGATAGAGCTGTAGAAGCTGCAACGCAGAAAATATCATCATTCAGACGGAACATTTGTATTCTGGCTAGCATCATAGTAGCAGTTGTCTTCAATCCCTTCATATTGGATCGTATTGAGCACTCAGACTCAATGGGCGCATCTCCCAATCTCTTGGGAAGGGCAAGTCGGTTGATGAGAAGGAAATTGTCGAACATGCGGCCAAATTTGCACATCGGAAAACAACAACAACAGCATCGCGGCAAGGTTATTAGTGCTCGAGTTACTGGAAAGGATTTGGCAGAAGCTTATCAATCTATAAAAAGTGAATATGAAACTCTGGCGCTAGCCAAGAATGCCAAATGGAAAGTCCTCTCTACTCATACAGACGGATCACAAGTTTCCATCATGAAGCACAAAACTGATCCATCGTGTCCATATGTTCGAATGACATCGATAATGCCAGCTCCTGTCGGAGAGGTCTGGGACTTTTTAAGCTTAGATAACTGGCCCAAGACAATGCCCAAGATGGATCCGTTTTATGAAGGGTTGACTGTAATCTCAGATTACAAACACAAAGGTATAGAGATGAGGTTGGCAAGAAAGAGACTAAAACGGATTGTCGCATTTGGCGAGAGAGATTTCACATTCGTTAGCGTATCTGATCATCCTAGGGTGATGGAGCATGGGTGAGTGGTACTGTCTCTGTTGTTACTGATGAAATACCTAGAAAAAAGGGATATACACGCGCATTTCAAGACAGCATTGCCTTTTACGAGCCATTGAAAGATGAGGCCGGGAACCCATCCACGAAATTGACAATCGTGTTTAGAATAGATTTGAATGACTCAAGTGATGGAGGAAATGGGGGATTTATTCCAATGTGGATGTATGTTAAGACTGTTGGCTCCACTGGCATGCTCTCTGTTCAAAATATGAAGAAGCAGCTGTTACTGATGCGAGCAGAACAAGATAATGCAAAATGCGAATTGAATTGGGTGGATAGACTGATCAATAGTTCAAAGTGTGATGGTTGAACTCTTCTACTGGTGACAGTGTCTACAGCAACTATGGTACGCATTGCAACTGCAAAACTTATTATTTAAGGAACTACATCTTTTATGTTTAATGCCAAGAGGCTACTTTTAAGTACTTCAAACTGAATTCTGCGCATGGCATCAAGACCTATATTTCAACCTATCTATTCAACCTTGTAGTTCCAATTGTGTGTATCTTCAATCTCTCCGTTCTGGATGTTCCTCACGGTATCATAAAGTCGACGAGTAGTCTCACCTACATCTTCCGTAAATTGATATTTTGACTCTTCCCCATTTTCTTCAAATCGTGTCAAGCTTCCAATAGGTGTCACGACCACGGCAGTACCACACGCAATGACTTCATCAAAGGTGGACAACTCCGCAACTTCAATATCACGTTGTTCCACAGTCATACCCTCATCCTTTGCAAGCGTTTGGAGACTCTTATTTGTAATGGAAGGTAACACGGAATCACTCTTGGGTGTGATATATTTCTTATTCTCGTTGTCAATTCCAATAAAGTTACTAGTACTGAACTCTTCCACCAAGGTGTGTGTGGCAGCATCGAGGTACAAACAGATGGGGAATCCCTTCTTCTTTGCCGCCATGTTTGGGATCAAGTCAGCTGCGTAGTTACCGGCCACCTTGGCAGCACCGACTCCCTTGGGAGCTGCACGATCGTAATCATCGACAATGAGTCCGTTCACAGGCGCAGCGAGTCCTCCTTTGTAATAATCACCCACGGGAATCACCATGACAATAAACGTGTACTCCTCTGCGGGCTGGAGACCGATACGCGGTCCCGACCCAAAGAGCAACGGACGCAGGTAGAGAGCCCCACCTGAGCCATACGGAGGAACATAGGCAACATTATCCTTCACAACATCATTGCATGCTTTGATAAAGGTTTCCACGGGAATCTCAGGCATCATGACACGATGTCCACTCCTATTGATACGTTTGGCATTCTCGTCTGGTCGGAACAAGTTGACAGATCCGTCCTCGTGAGCAAATGCTTTCAGACCCTCGAAACATGCCTGTCCATAATGAAGAGCCGTGGCACCAATGTGAACATTAATGTAGGGAGATTCGACCATTTCAGGCTCTTGCCATTTTCCATCTCTGTAAGTCATTCTCAAGTGTGATTTGGTGGGACGGAACTCAAAGCCAAGTTCTGACCATGGTAGATCTGCTGTTCCTGGTGCACCGACTGCATTAATGTCTGTTGCTACCGATAGTCTGCTGAGGGGTTGTTTCAATTGTGTGGAAGAAGGGGTTGTTGTGGTAATAATTTGGTGCGAATTGTGAGATGGGGCGACGAATCCCTGGCATGAACTTGCCAGCAGAAGGGCGAGTGCGGCGGTTAGTGATCTCATGTTTATTTATTATTGCGTTTAGAGGCCGTGTTGTGGGTTGATAGTTATTAGTCGTCGTAGTATTGTATAGAAGAACAACGCAGCGGATGGAAGTGGAGTTTGTGCGTGAGTTTTTCCCGTCTCATTTTTAGCGGCGGAGCGGAGGCGAAACGTCTTGCGTCGATGCAAATCACCGGCACTTGGAACTTTGCTCACAAAATTCAAAATATCGGAAATCCAAGTTGATGCGTCGATGAAAGATACGGCGTAATAAATATGGCCCCACTACAATCTATACTGCCCCAATGGGCGAAGAAGAAGGTCTGCTACTCATGGAGTCTCCTTCTTCTCAGCCTGCTGTTTCTATCCATAATATCTGCAAATCATGCACTTAAAAGTGATGAAGTCAGCATGGGAACAACAATTCTTGCAGTCCGCTACAAAGGAGGTGTAGTCGTTGGTGCTGACACTCGAACAAGTGTTTCTGGATATGTTTCCAATCGATATGCTGCCAAGCTCACATTTGTGCTGGATAGAGAAGTGGATGAATTCGTAACGTCGTATGCTAATTCATCACCTGATAATATGCCATCAGCAGATGCATCAACATGTGTCATTTGTCGATCTGGATCTGCAGCGGATACGCAACACCTTGCATCTGTTATACGGACTGAGTTGGTTTCAAGACAATTACTATATAGAATACGTGGCACAGTCACTCATGTTGCATCCTTATTGCGAAATTTATTAGCAAATGAACCATCGCTGTCGGCAAGTCTAATCTGTGCAGGTTATGATGGTGAGCTTGGAAGAGGAGTCATCTACACAATCACACCGGGTGGCACAGTGTTTGAAGAGAAGGCGTGGGCAGCAGGAGGTTCTGGGTCTACTTATATACTGGGTCACTTGGATTCGTGTCATCCAAAAGATGAGTTAGGGATGGACTCTAATGATCAAATATTAAACTCGGAGGAAGAAGCATTAGACTTTGTCTCCAAGGCATTATCATTAGCTATGGATCGTGATGGAAGTTCTGGTGGTTTCATACGGATGTATGTGATTAACAAGGGTGGCAAACGTTTTGTTTCTAGGTTTGTAGACAAGAGCAATGAACGCAAAAACAGTGAGGATAGCGTTGCATCTCAATTATCGTTGCGTCACTTTGCTCCTGCAGTTACAAGGAAATCTTCGCCTCCAGCAAGATTAAATTAATTGCAATTTGATTACAAGTACAATACTTATTTCCCTATTAAAATACTCAATAACTCATCTTTTGCCTTTATCATGACTCTTAAATAATAATTAAACTCAGGCTAGATGATATATGCACAACTTAGTCAACCCACTTCTTGAGGACAGCCTCCTTGTTGTCGGCGATAGCCTTCTCAACTTCAGCAGCACTCATACCGGCGTATTTGGTAAGATCAACGGGGTCCTCCCATGAGAAGAACTTCATACCATCCTTTGTGAATGGTTCACGTCCAAAGTGACAGTAGGCAGCAGTGATGTTGTACTTGGGTTCCCTCAATTGCAAGTCACGGGCCAAGGCACCAGGTCTGGCATCGAATTCCATCTTAACAATATCGGTAATAGCAGCGGCGGTGAGTCCCTCCTTCTCAGTTCCGTAAGTCTCAACAAAGAGAGAAAGGGGCTTGGCAACACCAATAGCATAAGAAAGTTGCACAAGAGCACGCTTAGCCAATCCAGCGGCAACAACAGACTTGGCCATCCAACGACAGGCGTAGGCAGCAGATCTGTCAACCTTGGTGGGATCCTTTCCGGAGAAAGCTCCACCTCCATGTGCTCCCCATCCACCGTAGGTATCAATGATAATCTTGCGTCCGGTAAGGCCGGCATCTCCCTGGGGTCCTCCAATAATGAACTTTCCAGAGGGGTTCAAGTGGACATGGCAGTCATCACGGCTGTAGATGGAAAGAGCAGTCTCTCCGTTCTTAAGGGTGATAGATTCCAAAGTCTTGACAATGACGTGATCATGGATAAGATCATTCATTTCAGCCATGGTGGGAGCAATTTGTTCCTCACCAGTGTAGGCGGGACGGTTGTCCTTTCCATCTTGCTCGGCAGTGCGCTTGGCCTTTCCGGGCTCAGCATGCTGAGTGGAGATAAGCACGGTGTGGATCTTGGTGGGGACAACAGATCCATCGGCAAGTTGATCATAAGCGATGGTGACTTGGGTCTTTCCATCGGGACGGAGCCACCAGAGAGATCCATCCTTACGCACATCGGTAAGTTGCTTTCCAAGCTTGTTGGCAAGAAGATGGGTCAAGGGCATGCAGCATTCAGTCTCATCAGAGGCATATCCAAACATAATACCCTGGTCACCAGCACCAACGTCCATATCGTCCTTACCAATGTGGACTCCTCCAGCAATATCGGGAGATTGCTTGTTAATGCGCACAAGAACCTCGCAGTTATCACAAGAGAGACCCTTGGACTCAACAGAGGAAAGATCATCAACGAAGGAGCTGAATCCAATCTCACGCACTTGGTCGCGGACAATCTTCTCGTAGTCGAGGTTGGCAGCGGTAGAGATCTCTCCGAAAACCATAACCATGTTGTCCTTGGTGGCAGTCTCGCAAGCAACCTTACTCAAGGGATCGGCCTTGAGGCAAGCATCAAGGACGGCGTCAGAGACCTGATCGCAAAGCTTATCGGGGTGGCCCTCATTGACAGACTCAGAGGAGAAAAGGAATGTACGTGCTTCAACCATGTTGGAAAATTTGGGAGTGATAAAGGGATGATAATGAAGATTATGAGAGGCTCGGATGCATTTTGGAAAAAACCGAGGAGGAGGTGGGTTGGCATTGCTTCTTCCAAAAGGGGGGAACGCCCCAGATGAACCGCTAATGCTGATACCTGGATATATTTGAGGTTAATTTGGGGTTTGATAGAAGATAAGTGGCCAGTCATTTTGCAAATTCCTCTTACACGTCACTTGAAGAGGGGGGCTATTCCTCCAGCCCGCTAGATATGGAAGCAGGTCATTTTTTCCACTAATCCAAGAGTACTGAATTCCTACCGCATGTAGAACGTGATCCTCTTTGATCTTTGGGTCGAGTCAAATAAGGGGCTGATCGATTTCTTCTCATAGCAGATATATCTCTTTTTTTAGATTGATGTCTCCCACTACCTTGGCTGGCTCCGCTCGTTTCTACATATCGCTGTGAAACTTTCACAGATGTTGTCTCCACTAACATTCATCGGGACAACAATCAGAATAAAGACCTTGAATGGATCGACTCGTTCTAACCGATGAACTAACAGGCGAACATGTCCGCATCGGGGACTGGGACTTTCGCAACACCAATGCTTCTGACTTCAAGAAGAACTTCAAGGAAATGATCCAGAACCCGTTGAAACGTCTACTGAATGACTTCAATAGAGACCCACATGTTCAGATGCCGGAGACGCTGAAGGAGTCCATGTTGGGTCTTATTAGAGATTTGATTAATTACTACTATTACCAGGCATCTCACCCATCAAACCAGAAACAGTGGAACCTATTAGAGATGATCGGAAACCAGACCAATCCAAAGGTTGCCTGGATTCACTTCCCGAGCGTTACCAAGGCGTTCAAGACATGCCTTTCCATCATCGATGCGAAAAACAGGCCTTCGATGCCCTTCGTCTTCATGGTTAGGTCTGTCGGTGAAGTTCGAGACGTCTTTTCTAAAGATGCGTCCTTTACATCGCAAATGATGAGAGTTCATGGAGGAGCAAGGCCCGGTTATTTTCCGCTTGTAATATCTTGGAAGCTACAAGAACTTGTGCCAACAAGCCTTCCAGATACTTTCATGGAGACAAAAGTAGTGTCGTTATTCTCAGAGGAGGAAATCAAGGGAACTACTTTTACTCCCGATGTGAGTAAAGAATCTTTCCTACTTGAATCCCTCCTTGCTGATAAAAGCTTGCAAGTCTACACAGACGGAGATTGTGCGTTTTGCAAAAAAATCTGGAGTGCATAGGCTTGATCGTTGTAGTAGGTGCAGAGTTGCTCGCTACTGCGGAAGGGTATGTCAGACTGAACACTGGAAGATTGAGCACAAACATCACTGCAAGCGCCTCCTTCAGTTGCGCTTGGAAGCGAGCAGAAAGGCTGGGGAAGAAGAGGCAGCTTGAAAATGAGATGTTGATGATCACATCATCTCCATCGGAAATAATAATAGTTCTTGCCAATAAGAGAGTCTGGTAATATATTATTCTAGAGATGCCTTCGTGGCGTAAACGATGACTCAACACATCCACTTAAATGTCCTTTACCTTCTCCCACTTGAACTCTTCCTCCTCTCTCCCAAAATGACCATAAGCCGCAGTCTTTCTCATAATAGGTCTCCTCAAATCTAATTCCTTCACAATACATCCAGGTCTCAAATCAAACTTGGTTTCTACAAGCTTGGCCAACGATTGCTCCGTTTGTCCATTCTTATTCGTGCATGTTCCATACGTATCCACGTGTACTGAAATAGGCTGAGCTAACCCAATCGCGTAGGAGAGTTGCACACAGCATCGATGACAGTATCCGGCAGCAACGAGAGATTTGGCAATCCAACGAGCGGCATAGGCTCCACTACGGTCCACTTTCGTGGCATCCTTTCCACTAAGAGTGCCCCCTCCATAAGAACCCCATCCACCATAACTATCCACAATAGGCTTACGACCAGTCAAACCAGCATCCGAGTGTGGTCCACCAATCACAAACCTCCCCGATGGATTCATATGATAAATTGTTTTGTCATCCAAATACTTCTCCGGCACCACAGGCTTGACCACATGTTCCAATAAATCCGCGCTAATCTTGTCATTACTCACTTCCTCCGCATGCTGTGCCGAAATGATAATCGAATGCACTCTCTTTGGTGTAGGAACACCATCGTTATTCATTACATATTCCATTGTCACTTGAGTCTTCCCATCGGGACGGATCCAATCCAACGTCCCATCCTTTCGCACTGCCGCAAGCCTCGCACTTAACTTCGTCGCCAACGAATGACTCATTGGCATAAATTCCGGAGTTTCCTCACAGGCATATCCAAACACGACCGAACTATCCCCTGCACCCATATCTTCCACCTTGGTACTATCCACACTCTGGGCAATATCGGGACTTTGTTCTTCTAATGCCACGATCACATTGCAAGTTTTGTAATCCAATCCCTTGGCGGGGTCATCGTATCCGGCATCACGGACTGCATCACGAATGACTTGTTCGTAATTGATGGATGCCGAGGTGGTAATTTCCCCAAAGATGATGACAACGCCTGTTTTACAGACAGTTTCGCAAGCGACACGTGAGGATGGATCGAGGGTGAGGCAGGCATCGACAATTGCATCGGAGATTGTGTCGCATAGTTTATCGGGGTGGCTTTCTGTGACGGATTCGGAAGCAAAGAGAAATGAGTCGGCGGGAGTGTTGGTATCTTCGGTGGAGGTGGCGGTTATTCCGGTGGGTGTGCTGGGTTGTTGGGTGGAGGAGGATGGATTATTGGTGTCACCGTCGGCTGATGGTGGGGCTGCATCTCCGGATGTGTTGGTGGGGGTGAGTGGCGGTGCGGTATCGCTGGCCGTTCCGACGCTTCCTGCTGTTGATGACATGTTTAGGTTTATCGTGGTGGTAGTATCTAGACGGTGATGGTATTGTATTGGCTGAAGAGTTCTATGGCATCAAGAAATGAGCACGAGATGTGCTGATTTTGGATCTTTGGCGAATTTCCGTCATTTTTCTCAAAAAAACCAATCTGAGTCTGAGTTATTCGATAAGACCGAAGCCACCGCTGTTATTATTGCAATATAACCATGATGGATTCAACCGCAAGCGCACCAGCCACACCAGTGGAAGACAATGTAGCAGGAGGAGAACAAGACCCATGGGCAACTCTTGCCGCCGCAGCTGGGGAAGAATCCCCATCGGAAGCAGCACCAGCACCAGCTGCCGAATCCTCAACTAATCCATCGACCGAACCAATTGCCGTTTCTCACGCCGAGGGTGAAACATTTTCAATGCCAGAGACCAATGCCCCTCCCCCAAAGAATGAATTCTTAACCGCAGTGACCAATCTAGGGAGTGTCATTACCGCCAAGGCCCAGGAGGTGGATCAACAGCATCATGTTACTGAAAAGTTGGCAAGTGTCAAATTGGCAACGGCAGCAAAAACGGGGGAGATTAATGAAAAGTATCAAGTGTCCGAAAAGTGGAGTAATCTTACCAGGACAATGTCGGTCAAGGTGGAAAAAGTGAAGGAGGATCCAAAGACAAAAGAGGCTACGGAGAATGTAAAGAAGTCGTTGGCTGGGGCTTCTAGTTGGGTATCACAAAAATTCCAGGCGATTAAGACACCACCCAGTAATAATGGAGGTTCAAACTAGATTGGTGGTGATGTAATTAAGGATTCATGATGGTTTAAAGTATCTGGATTCAGAGGTAGGGACTCTCAGTCAATTTTGTAAATATATAGTTGAGAGGTAGTGTAACCAATTCTTATTAGATGCCGGAACTTGATGTTGAAAAACACATCTCTACACTTATTCTTGTTTGGAACGACTTCATAATCTTCTTGGCTTCATCCATTCGTTCATCATAGTTCCTTCTTCAAACACCACTCACCATTCACCTTCAATGTCTTATCAACGTTGTATGCCCCTCCCTTGGTCCTCCACAGCTCAATCAAAACAAGATTTGCACATCACGACATGAAAAAGTTGCAACGCCAAACAAACCACTTTGTACTGTCATGTTAGAGCGAGTAATTAAGCCACCATGGAAGCTGCAGCTCCGATACACCCAGCAATACTGGAAAACTTCCAACCATGATTATTCCAAGCAACCATAGCATAATCAAATGAATTACGGGGACTTTTCGTTGCAATGCTCCCAACCTTCGTGATCGAGCTTGTCGTAGACTTCGTACTGTATCATACACATGTCCAGGAATACCAACACTGGTTAGATATAAGATGGCCTCGAGTGGGTCATCCGAAGGGCGAGCACTAACTAACAGTGATGGTGTAATTGATCCGTCAAATGACTCCATGCCTTCCAATAAGTCCTGTTTGACATACCGTGCAATCGAGTTGAGACATGTTGAATACATGGTACGACCCTGAGATAACAAGGTGCCACCTGTTCCAATAGTGATTTTGCTTCTGTCACCTCATCAAACAGTGCTAAATACAGCGCCTCCTGTTGACTATACAGAAACCCAAAACACCTGACCCGACCAATATAGATACAATAACCCCACTAACGATATAAAACTTTGTACCGCATCACCCAACATGGATATCTTTCCCGGATCAGACACCTTTAGTACAAATGTTGCAATTTGATTGTTTAATGCTGGCAATGTAGCGTAGGCAATAGCTCCAGAAATGATGGCTGGGCAGAGAACTCGGATGAGTGTTTTTGAGTTCAAAGAAGCCACGTTCGTTGCGTGATGGGAATAGTTTGTTGTCCGCTGCTGATAGTGTAGCGGCTTGAAGGCGTGTTCTCTTTACATCTTTGTTTTTGGTAGGGAATTGATGATATGGCATGAAAGTCCATGTCGATTATGATGTTGTTGATGGAGAAAGTCTACATGATGCCGCTACGCTGGAGATGGTGCAATCTTATTCACGCCGCTGGAAAGGAGAATGCAGCACCCAGCGTAGGGCCGGCAGAGACCAGGCATAGTAGGTGTAGGCTGCGCATCGTGGTATTGTAGGGGCAATCAATCAAACACCAAATAGGCGTAGACAAATAATATAAACGAAAACCAGTGACGCTTGCGGCGCGCCTATCAAACTTGCATTCCACCTTTCAAATCATCAACCGGTGACGAACAGCAACGGGCAAACGCGCCGACAGCAACGGCGAGAAGGCCACCACCATAATAATAACGACGCGTTCTAACAAGATGAAGCTCATCAAACTGCTCTCTGCAGCCAGCCTATACCATCGCTGGTGTCAGCGCAGGCCCGAGTGCTCCTCCAGCAGCGAGTACGAGGCCTCAAACTATCGGTGCGGACAGGTGTACGTGTCATCGTCATCATCTCATCTTTCATGTGTCATCTAACCAATATAATCAATACATCTACTCTCTTGCTTCAATTTTTCAGATAACTATTCGTGACGGAAATTTCACCTGACTTTGATGGACTTGAACCAACAATCACGTGGGAAAATTCACAACAACTACCCAATGAAGTCGACTTTCGATATGGAATTGACTTGTCTGCGAGAACAACCAACCTTGCATCCCTCCCCCGACGCATCTGGGGTAGAGCCTCGCGTAGATTTGCTGCTGATCGTTATCTCTCTTTCAACGCGACTTGATATGGATGTCCAGAGGATGGACAGGGTTGATTTCCAGATTGATGCGGCAGATGAAGATAATGATTTGAAATTAACAATGTTTGGATCAGCTGCTGCTTCGTTGAAACGATTTGCTACTTCCCCTCGGGTATCACATGTGGAATTCACCAAAGGATTTGATAATGATGGGAATAGAATTACTATCAATCCTCGATACAATGTCAACTACGATCATATGGATGTCGTCATGACATACGATGCCGATGATACATTAATCACAGTAACTGCCTCCAAAGATGATCAAGAGGTGACAATATCTCAACAACTCAATGATGATAACATGCTCTCGCCGACTATATCACGAGATGGAAGTTTATCCTTGGCATGGGACAGAAAGCTTGGTGATCACAATTCTGTCCGTACGACATTGAACCCGAATAGGTCGGTGGAGGTGGAATGGAAGGATGAGGCTTGGACTGCAAATGTGAACTTTCCTATGGAAGAGGATAGTATGAAGGGGGCAACAGTGCATATCAAACGAGATGTCAGATTCTAGAGAGAGAGAGTCAGGAAGGGTTACATGTTGCAGCTGCGTGTCGGCTGGGCATCTCTGTGTATTGTGGGGGAGAAAAGTTAATGCTACATCAGCTCATGATGAAGAGGGGCATATATATAATACGTCATCATTTTTAAGTAAATGAAAATAATTATTATTTGGAAGACTTCTTGATTTGTATTTCCTTCCTCTTTTTGCTTTTCTTTCTATCATAACTTCTGGATGACTCTGAACTACTATCTGAATCATAGCGTTTTTCTCGATCGTTTACGTTTGTCGTTCCTCCTCTTTTCATCATTATATGATCCATCATCGGAGGAGTTTTTTCATCGCTTCTACGTTTGCTGTCCCTTCGTCTTCTATCATCTTCAGATGACTCGCTATCAGACGAATAATACTTTCGATCTCTTTTCCGACTCTTTTTCTTTTTATAGTCTTTCTTTTTACTGCTTCGCTTCTTCTTTGACGACTTCTTTTTATGTTTTCTATTGCCATCATCACTTCTAGATGATGTGCTATCATCATCGTCATTATCATCACCATCATGGCCTGCCATTAATGCGACAACCTGACCAGATAGACCAGTGGTTCTGGCTAATTCCGCATGATCTGAGGAGATTGCTTTGCGTTTTTTGTTTGCAGCTCGCTCTCTATCTTGAGCAATCTTTTGTTTATAAGCATCCTCGTCGTCCTCTGTATGCATAAGGGTGTTTCATTCAATGGAGTTGAGTAAATAATGAAACCAGAGAATATCAATGCAGCACACCACATCACATACATTCATCACTCACCTGTAACTGTCTTTTTCGATGCCAATTTACTGAGCTGTGAACTAATTACTCTATCGTAGGCACGGTCTAGCAGCGCCTTCCTCTCCCTCTGCCTTCTCCTCTTGCTTCTCCCCGTTCACGAGGATCCATCTCTCCTCTATCTGAGTATTGTTTACGACGCCAAGCTGCTAGCTACATATCGGACACCATGATCGTGATCGTGTCGTTGTCGTTTGACAAGGTGGGAGGGGTGTCGAAGTAGAAACCCCGAGACATAAATTGAAGTGTTGTTTTATAGCTGCGCACTTTCACTTCGACATCAAAAAATACCGTACTTTTTAAATAACCATACCTACAAAAGGGGAATCACTTTGAGCGTGCCTCCATTTTAGCCGTGATAAAATTCGATCAAGCAATCAGCAGCAAGAGCAACAACACGGCAGTAGATAAGACCATAATTCTCGACAGCCTCAATCAATACAACCATGAGCGACGAAGACTACAGCGAAGAAGAGTACGAATACGAATACAGCGATGCCGAAAGCAACGCCGGAACAGACGATGTCTCCATGGATGCACGATCGCAAGAGGGCGAAGAAGAATATTGCGGATGATGACGACGACGAGAGTATGACCGATACCAACAATAATAATTCAAAGAAGAAGGCAGCATCTGATAATGATGGCAATAATGGAACCAATAAACGACGTTCCACTGGGTCGTTTGATTCGAGGAGGCGGTCGGGGGATAATCCCAATGCTGCGCCGGTGGGTGGAGGAAAGTTTGATTTTGATGGTGAGTTCTGCGCACGGTTGGTCGTTTATTATTATTCCATCATTGCATTGGATTAATTATTCACTGCTTCTTCATTACCCATCTCACCTCCCATCATCACTGCCATCTTATTTTTCCAATGACCAGACGGATCCGGAATTCGCATGCTCCCCGCAGACGAATTAAAACCAATCATGGCATCCCAGATTCAAGAAGCTACCGAAGTCCTCGGGGTCCCACCCAGTGCGGCGGCAGTTCTCATGAGAGAACATAAATGGGCCAAGGAACGTCTGTTTCAAGCGTTTTTTTGATAATCCCGAAAAGATTCAGCAAAAGTGCGGTGTGTTGGCAAGGTGTCAGGGGGGCTGTGGCGGTTGTGGTGGTAACGAGGGGGGAGGGGAGAGTGGTAGTAGTAAGGCTGCCAAGAGAACTCGTGCAGGGACCAAGAAGAAACATTGTGAAATTTGTCTGGATGAGGATGGGTTTGACGCTGATGAAATGATCGGGATGCCCTGTGGTCATGAATTTTGTGAGACTTGCTGGTATGGCTTTATCGCCAATGCATTGGAAAAGGGGCCGTTGTGTGTTCGTGAATCATGCCCCCAGGCTGGATGTAAGGAGCTAATTACCGAGGAGGAGGTGGAGCGTGCAGCACCCGACTTGCTTCCTAAATTTGAAACCTATCAACTTCGTTCCTTTGTGGAGACGTATGGGATGACGCGTTGGTGCCCTGGACCAGGATGTGAGCAGGTGGCAGTGGCTCCTGGGTCCGGAGGTGTCTTTGCTGATGCCGGGGGTGTAGCATCTTGCAATAAGTGTGAGACTTGCTTCTGTCTCAAGTGTGGAGAGGAGCCCCACGCTCCCGTGACATGCAAAGATCTTGCCATGTGGCAGGAGAAGTGCCGAAATGAGTCTGAGACGGCCAACTGGATCCTTGCCAATACCAAACCATGCCCAAAGTGTTCCTCTCGAATCGAAAAAAATCAGGGTTGCAACCACATGACCTGCTCTGGTTGTAGGTATGAATTCTGCTGGATCTGTATGGGCAACTGGACGGAACATGGTGCCAACACCGGTGGGTATTACAAGTGCAATAAATTCGATGTGGGCAACGAAGGGAACGATCAATCAGATGCCGCCAAGGCAAAGCGAGAGTTGGACCGCTACCTTCACTACTACAAACGTTACCACAATCACTCGCAGGCACAAGACTTTGCAAAGAAGGCTTTGAAAGAGACTGAGGCACGCATGGTTCTGTTGCAGGAACAAAACACCGATACCGTCTGGACGGATGTGGAATTTCTCAAAACAGCCAATGAACAGCTTGTGGAATGCCGAAAGGTCCTCAAGTACACCTATTGCTATGGGTTCTACTTGCAGGATGCCGAGAAACGGCAGCGGTTTGAGTATCATCAGGAAATGTTGGAACGATTCACTGAGAACTTAAGCGAGCTTAGTGAGAAACCTTTGCGCGAGATGAATAGGACGGAGGTCGTGAATCAGACTCGTGTTGTAGATCGCTTTATGAAGAATATTCTCGAATACGTCGACAATGGAATGGAAGACTAGAATGAATACTTAGTTCTTAGCTAACAATCGCTCATCAAGATGATTCCGGTCCCGAGAGAATATTGGTAGAGAATATACTGAGTGGAGCTTTGCCCCACCGTATTGTAGATGTAATATAATCTTCTTACTTTCTACGTTCACACTTGCTATGTAATTACACTCTACAATAGTTCTTTTTGTTTCTCCACCTTCTTCTTCATCTTGTCCCTAATCTTCAATCGATGGCCATACTTGTAACCCTCAATCAAATTATCAGCATCTAACGGTGAGGTTTTTCTTCTTCGTTGTTGCACTACCTTCTATTGATGGGATTTGGGCTGTGTTTTTGTTCATCCGAATGACAGCGTAAATGCGCTGTGACGTATATGTCAATGGGTGCTGGCGGCAAGGTCAAATTGGACCTCATCAGGTCACCTACAAGGTCGTAGCTCTTTCACATCGCCCCAATCTTTACTAATAATGCCTACTTCCGGGGATTGATTGGATGATATCCTCCTCAATAAAGGCGAGCATGCGGGTCTAAGGTTAAGAGGGCTGCACTTCATGAGACTTCATGGTTGAGAACTCTAAAAGAGTTCCTATCGGCATACCAGGTCCTACGTACCTCAACGTTCTTCTGCCGCCAAAATCAGGCGTCACCGCCAAATTTTCCTCCTCCGCACTCACCAAAGGTGCCAACAGCGTCTATCTGATGAACAAAAGGCAATCCTGCACCACAAAGGGCACCCTCGAGAGCTACAACAATTACCACATAATATCTGCATCGTGCGTTCTGATCTGCTTCCACATAAATTTCCTTTCGGAACCCACCAACATCGTCCGAAGTATTGTTACCTGTTCTGACACAACACACATCACATCAGCAAATGGCAAACTCCAAGTTCCTCAAACTCGCAGTCGCTGGTGCTGCAGTTGCAGCCATCGCCATCGGAATCGGTGTTGGTGCTGGAATACGCAGCAAGAACAAAAGAATAGCAGAGGCTTCAGCCGCCAATAGTATCGAATGCAGACGCCTTCTCCTTGTTCCTGGCATCGATAATATCGAAGACAACGTTGCTGATGCTCCATCAATTCGGCGCAAGTTGTTAGCCCGTAGGTTAGGTGAAATTGCCGAAGTGGCAGAATCTTCAGCTATGGTGGATACATACAAGATCGTCGACGGTTGGGTTGGGGACTCATGGTCTGCTTATCCTGTGGCTTCAATCACCAAAAGCAGCAGCAAGGGTCTCAAAGGCACGCAGGGTCCTACATCTGCGTATGTTTTTGCGAGTGGCAAGGGTCCTAAGGGCCCGAAGGGTTCAAAAGGAACGTATGGTATCACGGACTACTACCCAAAGAAGTCCAAAGGCAAAGGCACGTATGGTATCACGAGCGGCAAAGGCCTCAAAGGCCCCAAGGGATCCAAGTCCAAGGGATTGCCGGTAAGAGTTTATTGGATATCTGTTCTGTGTTCAATTATATTATTGCTCGTTCTTGCTTTTCTGAACTCTTCTTTTGAATACAAATCACTCTTCACGTCGCACATAGGCTTATTGTTATGCACCAAAGCAAGACAAATGCAAGTCTGGTGAGTATCCCATTAATGGTAGCAACAAGAGTCAGAAGGGACCGAAGGGTTCAAAATCAAAAAGCGCGAGTGGTCTCGTCGGCTCCAATTCCAAGAGCAAGGGCAAGGGTCCCAAAGGTTCACTTACAGGCAATCTCACTGGTTCTTCAAAGGGCCCAAAGGGTCCCAATGGTTCCAAGTATACGAGTAATCTCACAAGTTCTTCATATGGCCCGAAGGGACCCAAAGCTTATGGGTTACGTAGCACCAGTGTAAAGGGACCGAAAGGCAGCAAGGGCCCCACAGCTCTGTATGCTGGTATCCGAAGGGACCCAAGGGTCCATCTCCGTATAGCTGGTTACACAAGCGACAAGGGCCCAAAAGGCAGCAAGGGACCCAAATCCACGTATAATTACGCGGGCGGCAAGAGTCCGAAGGGCCCCAAGGCCAAGGGTTCAAAAAGTGGGAGTTATTTCGTTGGCGGCTCAAAGAGCAAGGGTCCCAAAGGCTCGAAATCGAAGAGCTCTGGGTTTGCCCCCACCACATGCATTCCGCTGGTACCTCCAACACCTAGGCCAACTCGCAAGCCGTCTTCGGGATTGGTGCCTCCTCCATCACCTAGGCCAACTCGCAGACCCACTCCACCTCCGACTTCGGCTTTACTGCCTCCTCCAACACCCAAGCCAACTCGCAAACCCACTCCAAGGCCGACTTCGGCGTTGTTGCCTCCCCCGACACCTCGTCCAACTCCACTACCCACAGAAGAAGGATAAATCATTGTTTCTGGAAAACCTATTTCATCTCCACCCACTCCGGGCACTCCAGAACCTTCGGCTTCGCCTATTACTCCATTGGTCCCTCCTACTACACCCGTTCCCACATTCCCACCGTCGATAGAGCCAACTCTACCTCCGACTGCTGCACCGACAAATCAGCCGACTTCACAACCATCTCGTTCTCCAACACCCAATCCTACAAATCCTCCGTCTCCTGCACCGACAAATCAGCCGACTTCACAACCATCTCGTTCTCCAACACCCAATCCTACAAATCCTCCGTCTCCTGTACCTACGAATCAGCCGACTTCCGAACCATCTGGTCCTCCAACACCCAACCCGACAAATCCTCCGTCTCCTGCACCTACGAATCAGCCGACCCCAGTGCCAACTCTTGAGCCTTGCATCAATAACCCAGCCTACGATTGTGATTCTATCGCACTGGATCCTTCTACCAATTGCGTTGAGGCTGAGGATGCCGTCGAGAACTGCCCTGCAGTCTGTGAGAAAGCTTGTCTTGATGACTGCGACAACAACCCACTCTACGATTGTGAGTTTATCGAACAAGATCCTTCTACCAATTGCGTTGAGGCTGAGGATGCCGTCGAGAACTGCCCTGCGGTCTGTGAGAAAGCTTGTCTTGATGACTGTGACAACAACCCACTCTACAATTGTGAGTCTGTCGAAGAGAATCCTTCCGCCAATTGCGTTGGGGATGCAGTCGCGAACTGCCCCGCAGTCTGTGAGAAAGAGTGTCTTGATGACTGTGACAATGATCCAACATATGACTGCGATGGTGTTGCAGAAGATCCCGCTGGCTTATGCCGTGTTATGGCGAACTTCTCTGCTTGCCCCGAAGTCTGTAACCCTGCATGCTTTCCTCCTACACCGCCCCCCACTCCCCAACCCACCGAGGCATTGGTACCTCCTCCCACTCCAGTTCCTACATATCTCAGTACCATTGGAAGTACTTTTGGCAGCACAACCACAGTCTCCACCGAGGTTACGGGACCTCCAACAATGCCGGATAGGACAGGTTAAATATATCTGAGTATTGCTTGATTAAAAAGAAGAGGAGGATATTTCAGTGTTCGCATACAAAGTTTCAGTTTCATGAGGATAACAAAATGATGAAGTTTTTGTTTTTGTGTCAACCTCAGATATAAATGTAAAAGTAAATAGATAAAGCAAGCTTTAGAAAATCGAAAAACACAATCGACCACTAAGACCTCTTCATTGATATATTAACAGCGCTAGATAGGATGAGGTGGATAAATGTGAGCTGCCGGCCAGTCCAAATGGGCATCATAAGGTCAACTACGACGTAGTAGCATGGGTGATACAGCTAAAAGAGCATGAGCCGTGCTAAAGATGCGTCTATACTACCACGGCCAACGTTAATGGGTCACTAGAAGCTGTTGATTGCCATATTCACAGCGTGAGATACGATATGGCTGTCAACAGAGGAGATGGCGGCCATCTCAGATGCCTCATCAGAGTCACCTACGACGGTTGTAGCGACGCTGATACAAGCTAAAAAGAGCGTGAGCCGTGCTAAAGATGCGTCTATACTACCACGGCCAACGGTAATGGGTCACTAGAAGCTGTTGATTGCCATAATTCACAGCGTGAGATACGATATGGCTGTCAACAGAGGAGATGGCGGCCATCTCAGATGCCTCATCAGGTCACCTACGACGTTGTAGCGACGCCGATACGACCGAAAAGAGCTTGAGCCGTGCTAAAGATGCGTCTATACTACCATGGCCAACGTTAATGGGTCACTAGAAGCTGTTGATTGCCATATTCACAGCGTGAGATACGATATGGCTGTCAACATCACAGAGGAGATGGCGGTCATCTCAGATGCCTCATCAGAGGTCATCTACGACGTTGTAGCGACGCCGACATAGCTTAAATGAGCGTGAGCCGTGCTAAAGATGCGTCTATACTACCACGGCCAACGTTAATGGGTCACTAGAAGCTGTTGATTGCCATATTCACAGCGTGAGATATGATATGGTGCTAGAGCGTAGTCCTGACGGCCATCTCAGATGCCTCATCAGGTCACCTACGACGTTGTAGCGACGCCGATACGACCAAAAAGAGCTTGAGCCGTGCTAAAGATGCGTCTATACTACCACGGCCAACGTTAATGGGTCACTAGAAGCTGTTGATTGCCATATATCACAGCGTGAGATACGATATGGCTGTCAACAGAGGAGATGGCGGCCGTCTCAGATGCCTCATCAGGTCACCTACGACGGTGTAGCGACGCCGAATATGACCATAAAGAGCTTGAGCCGTGCTAAAGATGCGTCTATACTACCATGGCCAACGTTAATGGGTCACTAGAAGCTGTTGATTGCCATATTCACAGCGTGAGATACGATATGGCTGTCAACAGAGGAGATGGCGGCCATCTCAGATGCCTCATCAGGTCATCTACGACGTTGTAGCGACGCCGATACAACTAAAAAGAGCTTGAGCCGTGCTAAAGATGCGTCTATACTACCACGGCCAACGTTAATGGGTCACTAGAAGCTGTTGATTGCCATATTCACAGCGTGAGATACGATATGGCTGTCAACAGAGGAGCATGACGGTCATCTCAGATGCCTCATCAGGTCACCTACGACGTTGTAGCGTCGCCGATACGACCATAAAGAGCTTGAGCCGTGCTAAAGATGCGTCTATACTACCACGGCCAACGTTAATGGGTCACTAGAAGCTGTTGATTGCCATATTCACAGCGTGAGATACGATATGGCTGTCAACAGAGGAGATGGCGGCCATCTCAGATGCCTCATCAGGTCACCTACGACGTTGTAGCGACGCCGACATAGCTTAAATGAGCGTGAGCCGTGCTAAAGATGCGTCTATACTACCACGGCCAACGTTAATGGGTCACTAGAAGCTGTTGATTGCCATATTCACAGCGTGAGATACGATATGGCTGCAACAGAGGAGTATGATGGCCATCTCAGATGCCTCATCAGGTCACCTACGACGTTGTAGCGACGCCGATACGACCGAAATGAGCATGAGCCGTGCTAAAGATGCGTCTATACTACCACGGCCAACGTTAATGGGTCACTAGAAGCTGTTGATTGCCATATTCACAGCGTGAGATACGATATGGCTGTCAACAGAGGAGATGATGGCCATCTCAGATGCCTCATCAGGTCACCTACGACGTTGTAGCGACGCCGACATAGCTTAAATGAGCGTGAGCCGTGCTAAAGATGCGTCTATACTACCACGGCCAACGTTAATGGGTCACTAGAAGCTGTTGATTGCCATATTCACAGCGTGAGATATGATATGGTGCTAGAGCGTAGTCCTGACGGCCATCTCAGATGCCTCATCAGGTCACCTACGACGTTGTAGCGACGCCGATACGACCAAAAAGAGCTTGAGCCGTGCTAAAGATGCGTCTATACTACCACGGCCAACGTTAATGGGTCACTAGAAGCTGTTGATTGCCATATATCACAGCGTGAGATATGATATGGCTGTCAACAGAGGAGATGGCGGCCATCTCAGATGCCTCATCAGGTCACCTACGACGTTGTAGCGACGCCGACATAGCTTAAATGAGCATGAGCCGTGCTAAGGATGCGTCTATACTACCACGGCCAACGTTAATGGGTCACTAGAAGCTGTTGATTGCCATATTCACAGCGTGAGATACGATATGGCTGTCAACAGAGGAGATGACGGCCATCTCAGATGCCTCATCAGGTCACCTACGACGGTTGTAGCGACGCCGATACGACATAAAGAGCTTGAGCCGTGCTAAAGATGCGTCTATACTACCACGGCCAACGTTAATGGGTCACTAGAAGCTGTTGATTGCCATATTCACAGCGTGAGATACGATATGGCTGTCAACAGAGGAGATGGATGGCCATCTCAGATGCCTCATCAGGTCACCTACGACGTTGTAGCGACGCCGACATAGCTTAAATGAGCATGAGCCGTGCTAAAGATGCGTCTATACTACCATGGCCAACGTTAATGGGTCACTAGAAGCTGTTGATTGCCATATTCACTGCGTGAGATACGATATGGCTGTCAACATAGAAGATGATGGACATCTCAGATGACTCATCAGGTCATCTAGGATGTTGTAGCGTCGCCAATACAGCTTAAAGATCTTGAGTCGTGGATAATATGCTTTTACTACCATCGTAACCAACGTTAATGGGTCACTAGAAGCTGTTCCTTGTTTTATGCACAGCACTAGATATGATATGGTGGATCAATTTGATCTGGCGGCTAGTCCAAATTGGCCTCATCAGGTCACCTACGATGTTGTAGCATGGCTGAAACACACACAAACAGCACGAGCCGTGAAAAAGATGCGTCTATACTTTCGTAACCAACGTTTATGGGTCACTAGAAGCTGTTGATTGCCATATTCATGCGCTGATACTATATGGTCTATATTGAGATGGTGGTTGAATGTGTCTGGCCTTTCACTTGCATTTTGTGTTCCGTTTCCGTTGTTTGTAGATAGATAATAAATTGGCCTTGAAGTCTCCTATTCTCTACGCTCATAAGTATTGGCCGCGCCGTTCGGGTTGCCTTGTCGGTCTGGCATGAGTTTTACTACTTTTACTGAGTGAATGAAATGGTCATTATGCATCTTCGCTGGCACGACCAGAATGACCGTCATCACCATCTTAATTCTTGTGAGTACCGTTTAGATTTGTTTTCTCTTATGCCAACGTTGGAGCTTAGTATGTTTTGCCCAAGATATGTACGGATTTAGATAACCTCATACAATTTTTATGCATCTAAGAGAGAAGAGAAAGGCTCAATTTCCAACATACTCGGCAACATAAGAGAGACAAGGCTGTTTGTTGGTTGCTTGCTTGACTGTGGTAGAGCGCTCGTGAAAGCAAGGACGAAGCAAACGACGTCAGCAACATCAAACAAATAAGCATGAAAATATATCACTTCGTACTTTTGACATTATCTTTCTCATGCAGCGCTTCTGCTGAGAGAACATTGAACCTACGCGAGGTTGCTGCAAATGACCTATCCACGTCAGACGCACCACCATCATCGTCGGAGGCAGCCCCTAACCACCAGCAAACCACTGACAAACCTCAATGCGCCCTTGATGTGGCATCTCTCAACCGCGGTGATGTTCAAATCGAGCTACCCGGTGGGACAGTCGGCTTTGAAACGTTTCCTAACTGTAAAACAATATTTTCATCCGAATTCCTCGAAGAGCTTGGCGTAGACGATTCAACTTGTATCATGTCCGTCGCACAACTGACCAAGGCTAGTTTTACTATTTCTCGCTTTAGAGAGTACATGCCCAAGGAAGCCTTGGATTACCTTGAATATTTGAAAGGTCCTTTAACTACAGGACGTGCTGGCACGATAACGTGTGAGGTTTCCACTGGGCAGTTCTCGAAGACTCATGCGTTAAAAGCCTGGAGACCCTACACGATGACTGAAGGCTGGCACTACCTCACCTATACTGACTGTAACGATGATGGATGGATCGGCTTTGGGGGACAAGACGGAACCGTAGACATTGATATGAAATACAAGGGCAAGCTTGGTTATGCTTCAAAGAGCTCACGAGGTGGAAGCAAATTCGTCTCCATGGTGAGCGCATCATACAATATTGGCAATGTGGGCGAAGAGGCTACTGATGCTTGCTGCTCGCCTGAACCTGGCGTTGCAAGGGATTGCTCGGCAGTACACACTATGATAGAAAGTTTTGATTTGTCAAGCGTTAACAAGGATTCGCTGTAGAGGAGTAATTTTGATGTATTAGATGTTGATTAGAATGCGTATTTCCAATCTCTGTTCACAGCAAGGCTTGCGTTGTCTGCTTGCTATATAGTTCCTCTTTCTTTGCCTGGAAAGAATCATAGCCTTGATTACAATGTGTGATGTGGCAAACATTGTGTTTTAGATTTGGTATTCCGCAAATGTTTCTTTATTTTTCAACTAGAGAATCAGTTGAAGAATTTCTTTCTAACTGATATTTACTTGAGTACTTATCCCAATCAAGTCACTTGACAATCGTTTGTGTTTTCAGTCTTCCATAGGCACTCATACACACGAGATTAATGCTCTTGCTTCATTATGTTGTCCCATGCCGGCCATGTCCAGCCAGCTCGAAGCTGTGTAACATAAGAAGGTTTCAATTTTTGAAGTATGTATGTTAAAGTGCAGATTGAGTCCAGACTTCATCTTCATCCTATCATCGTTGGTTTGAAATTTGATTGAAGCTATCTTGGCTCCCCAAAACGGAGTTGTTCCGGCACTGCTCGGGCCAACCACAATTATTCACCCCACATCAAAACACAACATGAACATACCAAACAACCTCACTATTAAGGCGTCTCTAGATATCAACGCCTCTCACTGTCAATTAAATCGTAATACTCTCTAATAATAATCATGGGACGGAAAAAGCGTCCAGCCGCTGCAGCGTTCAATGGAGCTGCTCAGCCACCACCTGCTTACATGCCGCCACCTCCTGCTCCATTATTCGACCAATACGGCCGACCGCTTCCACCGCCCATGCCACCAACCATGCATCAGCCACCGCCCCCACCCCACCCAATGAATCTTCCACCCGCTGCAGGAAAGAGGCAACGGGTCGATGGTGGTGGCGATGGTCTCGGAAAATGGAGAACGGACGGTTACCCAGTGAAGAAATATCGACCCGACTCATATTACAAAACGATTGAGGCTTTTCAAAAATATACCAAGTCACATCGGATGGATGCTGCCTATGTCAAGTGGACTGGAGGGGGAGCAACACCTGAAAAGCCTGAAGTTTATGGGATTCGAATTGCAGGTTCCTTTTTATCGTGGGGGAGGGGCAAAACACGAGATGGGGCAATAGATGCAGCTGTCAGGGCAGCTTTTGCACTCGTAGCTGCTCATGGTTACAACGATTTTCCACTAACAGACGATTGCTTCACTGAAGAACCTGTCGTTGTTTTAGCACCAATGCCTCCTCCGCCACCACCTATGCTGCCTCCCGGGGCTGCACCACTACCACCGGGTCTACCACCAGGTCTCCCACCCGGCCTACCGCCACCGTCGTTTGCAATGCCGCCTTCTGGAGCTCCACCAAACTTTGCGATACCCCCACCACCAGCGGATGGTGTATTGATTCCACAACCGTCTGCACCGAAAGTAGAAGTGGCCGTTGCATCGGCTGTGGGGGGAGCTGGTATTCCTTCGGCATCTGCAATCGGCGGCTCAACGGTGACAAAACCGACGGCAATCAATATCAAACCTGGGCAATCCGCTCAGAATGGAGCAAGTACAACTTCAAATGCGAAGAAGGCCAGCAAAAATAAACTCGTGTTCATGGGAGTAGATGTCGATGAAGCAGGAGAAGAACTGTCAATGGAAGAGCTAAGGATGCGTGTGCCAAGATACTGGAATAAGACTGTCAAGGCTCTTGCGAAAAGAAAAGAAGAATTGGTGAGTTTGGTCGCAGGAAATCCTACTAATTGAGATATGTTTCACATTCTTTCGATTTGATTTGTGCAGTTGGATTGGAACATTATTCAGAAGTCAGATACGTTGTGATGATAGACATAAGTTGGTGAGTTTGATAAATACTTTCATGTGAGAGCATTCCTCTTCTGCGCTGCCATTGCACATACAACGATAGTGGAGTGCCTCGTAGCTATAAGGTGTGAATAAAATGTAAGCTTTGAAAAGGTCAGTGATATGATTTACCTGTCTGCAACCCAGTTCCATGTTGAGTCGTTTTATTTTCATTTTCCTCCATGTGACAGCACGAAGACCTGCTCCTTTACTTCACTCCGCAGAGATGCCACCCCGTCAAACGTCAGTGGGTACTACAGCCAAGCTCTGGCTACGCAAGAATAATAAACATGTGCATTTGAAAAACCATTTATATTCGTTACATAGTCATATTTTTACCCCAAGTTTTCAAAGTTTAATAACCGTTCATAGGATCGACAGCGATTCCTGCAACAACGGCGACGACGGCAAATAAGGCAAATCCAACTCCGGCGATCAAAGCAGCCTTCTGCTCATCTTCTGTCTGGACCTCAACAAGACACTGACAGATATCAGCTTCGTTACCGAACTTGTCTTCTTCACTGATACGGTATACCCATCCTCCAGGACCGGCAGTCGTATCAAGGAAGCGGTAGACTCCTCCCTCCTTTCCCTTGGACGCTAATGGTCCCCAGTCCTTGTATGAGGCAATGACAGTATAATCGTTGGTCTTGGCAACACGACGCTTCACAATGAATCCCTTGGTATCACTCTCACTCTTGGTGGCCCACTCCAACTCAACCTCGCCATCGATAATTTTGTATGTAAGACCAGTACCACTCAATTCCTGTGCTTGTGAATCACGGAAAAGATTTCCACTAACATCTTGTTCCTGTTCCTGTCTCTTACGACGGGCCTCAGTCTTTTCTCTCATGAGGGCTCGGATTGAGGTTTCATCTGCTTCTGAGATTCCCATCCATGGTGCGAATTCAACTCCGTTCTCGTTACGGAGGTTGGACATGCGCTTGGTTTTGTTGAGTTCTTTCTGCACGAGGAGTTCGACTTCTTCTTCCATGGTCAATTCGGCAAGTTTTTCTTCATCGATGTCGAGTTCGGCGGCGGGTTCCTCAGGGGTGGGTTCCTCCGTCTTGGTTTCTTCTTGCGCAAAGAAGGGAACATTCATGTGTAGGGCGTTCGATCTGCAGGTGGCGGCAGCTCTGGATGCCGATGGAGCAAAGGCGGTGGTGGAAGAGGCTCCTGCAAGGAGAACGGCGGCAGTGGAAAGGACCTTCATTATATTATTTACGTTGTTATGAGATTCACAAAGGAAGAAGTTTATGAGCACAGCAGCTTTAGTTGGTGGTGTGGTGCTTTTGCGTGTTTTTTGCTGACCGCTGCATGACGTTGCGTGTGTGACTCAGCCGCGCCAAATTCCTCTCACTCACTCTCATCTTCCTTCCAACTCACCATGAACTTTGCCGACGGCAAGCATCATATTTGAGCGTCACCTACCCTCTAGCGTATTATTCTACTCTTTACCTACTGATAATTGGCAGCAGCTACTAATCTTTCCACAGCGTAGAACAAAACAATATAACCTGCCAATTGCACAAATGAAGGTCGCTCTTCCAAAATACATGATGATTTTAGCAATCGCTGGACTTTCTTCCCGTTCATGCCGCGCATTTGCACCAACTCTAACCCGTAGCTACACAACAACCATTGGTGCAACATCATCTTCACGATTGTTCTCAGCAGCCGCCGAGGTAGATGAAAAACAAGCCCCAGTGGCACCAAAGAAGAAGGTACGCACAAGACGTATCCTAAGTGGTGTGCAACCAACCGGATCTCTCCATCTTGGAAACTATCTCGGTGCTATCAAACAATGGGTAGAATTTCAAAACACTGGTAAATTTGCTGATGCGGAAGACTTGGAGGGAAAGTCGTTTGATGATGAAAAGAAGGACGAAAATGTGGAAATTGTGAATGAAAATTTCTTTTGTGTGGTGGATTTGCATGCTATTACTGTTCCTCAGGATCCTGGTGATTTGGAGGAGAGTACACTTGCAAGTGCTGCTCTTTATATCGCAGCTGGTAAGTGTTGTTGTTAATGTTATGTTCTTGAGAAAATACGTTGCAAAGATAACGCACTTATGGCCACCTCTCACACAACCGCTACAACTTGTACCAACAGGAATTGACCCAGAAAAGTCCAAAATATTCGTCCAATCACATGTGCCTGCCCACTCTGAACTCGCTTGGCTACTCAACTGTGCTACTCCAATGAACTGGCTCGAACGTATGATTCAATTCAAGGACAAAGCAAAGAAGGCAGGAACAGAATCTGTCGGAGTTGGTCTATTCACCTATCCTATTTTGATGGCTGCTGATATTTTATTGTACCAGGCTGACCGTGTCCCAGTTGGAGAAGATCAACGGCAACATTTGGAATTGGCGCGTGATATTGTAAGGCGCTTTAATGGAGAATATTGCAAGGGCAACCCATACAAGAAGCGCTGTAAGAAGGCAGGAATACCCAGTTACCCTGCCTTCACTGAGCCAGAGGCTATGATTGTCAAAGCAGGTGGAGCACGAGTAATGAGTCTCACAGATGGTACAAACAAAATGTCCAAGTCTGACCCTGCCGATGGCTCACGAATCAATGTCTTGGATCCTCCAAACGTTATCAGAGATAAGATCAAACGATGCAAGACTGATGCACTCCCTGGAGTTGAATGGGACAACCCTGAGAGACCAGAGTCTACCAACTTGCTCAACATTTATGCCGCAGTGCAACCTGGACGCACCCGAGAGGATATTTTAGAAGAAGTGAAGGATATGAAATGGGGAGAGTTCAAACCATTGCTTGCCGAAGCCGTTGTGGCTCATTTGGAACCAATTCAAAAACGCTACGCAGAGGTCAGGGCAGACGAAGAATACCTCCGAGGAGTCCTCAAGGAGGGAGCTGAAGCTGCAGACGCAATTGCATCAAAAACATTGAAGAGTGCTAAGGTTGCCATGGGTTTCTCTGTCCCTAATTGAGAGATCTGTCTTGAACTATGCCAATAAAATAATAATATATGATATGGTGACTGAACAAGGTCGTTATAACGAATTTTATTAGGATAGATTACCTATTTTTCTTCTCTCCTGCTAGCAAGGGGTCGTCTGGGTCTGGGCTTTGCTGAGTCGGCTATATCGGTGAATATGTAGGTGACTTGACACTTGACAAATTCCTAAAAACAAGAGAGTCTCTATTCTTTTCGAAGTCTGTCTTGATTAGACTTCCTTCTCAAACAATGAGAATTCCTTTATTAGTTCCCATGTACCATGTAAATTTCGATGGAATAATAGACGAAAATAGATAACGAGCATCTCCACTTTTCCATCATCGCCGATTTTTTTCTTCACGATCGTGTAAAGTTTTCACGATAACGACCCTCCCAAAAGTGTAGAAGTAACTGTAAGTGTCAGCGCACCATAGAGATCACGTGGGCGTAACAATCAATATTCAATCATGGGCAGGACGCCGGCTTGGTGGAAGAAGAGACATTCCAGGTCCAACAGCTCTGGCGGCGATTTGACGCTGCCAACAGCGTCGATGGACACAAGCTGCGCCGCAGATGTCAAACTAGAGCGTTTTCCAAGTGAAAGTAGCGAAGGGTCTTTCCCTTCTCATCAACTAAAGAAGGTTCGGTCAGATTTGAGTGCATCGTTTTCATCAACCAGTGAGAAGAGCGATGCAAGCACAGAGGTAGTGGAGGGGCAGAAACATGTTAACGAGTGCAGCGATCATCCAGAACCACCGTTGGTAGATGATGTCATCACAGAACATCAATCTACAGAGGCGAATGACAGCAACGGTGTCACTAGCCCAGAGAAGCACTCAGAATCAGCAGCAGGGGAGAACCAATCTAGCCCTGGAGATGATGGACGACGTCCTGGACAAACCGACACATCGTTCAAGACGCGTACATATCGACGAACTAGTAGAGGACACCCCGAGCATAGAAAGAACAGGCACTGAAGATTCAGGCGAAGGCTCAATGGATTCGAGTGCAGCTGATACACAGGGTTCTAGCGCACAAGCCACCCTCGCGATGTCTGTCACCACCAGCAAAACTGACTGCACCGACTACACTGACGATGGTATCCTACGTGACGATGAGGGCAACCCTGTCGACCTCGCAGAAGCAGAGGAGAACATGTTGAGAGATGACGAGGGGAACATTATAGACCCGAAAACACTGGTTACAAGAGAATCCTTCCTAGACCTTTGCGACGAATACTGTGAGGATCACCTCCATACTCTAGGAGCTGATAATGCACAGGACGAATCTGAAATTGATGAAGACACGTATGTAAGGTTTACAATAGAGGCGATTGTTTCCGAAATGATCACACACATCGAAGGGAATGATCAACGCAACCTTAACAGTGAAACCTGCAATGAGGAGGACTATGAAGAACCTCTGAAAGAAGGCTGCAACAAAGAAGCAAGCGCCAAAGCAATAGACGAAGCTGATGAAAACGAAGACCCAAATGAAGCCGATGACAACGTTGAGCCTACACTTGGGCGAGGCTTAAAACCAAAGCGGAATGGTAATGCATCAGGACGAAATAGAAGCCGCCAGATCAGGTGGGGCAGAGCCTGTCCTCAACAAGGCGCCTGATGACACCGTTCACATCATGTTCAACAATACCTTGAGCACGTTAGATGAAGAAGCAAGCTGCATCATAGACGAAGACAGTGCAGAAGAGACTGAAGACGAAAAATCTAACATGTCGCACAAGTCCACAAGAAGTGAAAAGTTCTTCAAGGCGAGGTGGAATTACTCCTTGCAAGTCATGAGAAGCGAGGCATCAACCGCCCAGCTGATTGATGCTAGGGATGAAATCGATGATATGATCCGACCAAAATTCGTTCCTGACGATCGATCCGTCTGCTCTGATGAAGGTACGATATGAATGTTTTTTATCTCCTTTCATCGTCAAAATAGCTAAGTAGGATAATCTATTGTAATGTGGTTATCTATCAAGATGAATAGGTGTGTGGGTGACCCAAAAAAGTCAGCTAGCCTTAAGTACGTACTGACTGTAAATTCCTGTTCCACTTTAGACGTTCTTCTCATCAGTTCAGAACGAATGAATAACCATAATAATGAACGAGTGTGCCACACCATAGGAGCACTGAGCAAGCGTAAAGCTCCCTTCAACACATCTACATAATATGTATTGTAAGCCAAGAGGTTCATTAAATGTACAGTGTAATAGCATATGAAATCAGTCTTAATAAAATTGTGAAGAATTGACTATAAAGCTAAGTTGAAAGTTTGTATCCCAAACCTCAACAACAAACTCCATAACCATCATTCATCAACCAAGTCTTAAAAAAGAACCGACATCGCTAACTTCCTTTTCTCTTTTCGTTTATGAAGGCTGTATTATTTACATTCCACCTCCACGTCCGAATCCACCCTCACGAGAACGGTATTCACGGTCTCCACCACCACGGAAGGCAGGCTTGCCCTCTCCTCCAGCGAACTTCTCATCCTCACGGTCACGGCCCTCAGGACGGCTGGGAGCCTTCTTGTGTGTGGCGGGAACAATCTCGGCAGGCAGGGCAAGGTATCCACGAAGGTACTCAATTCCCTCAGGGGTGAGGTAGCAGTAGTGGTGTTGCCAGGAGAAGGTGATACGGATGTATCCCTTGGATTGGAGGGACTTCATGAGGTTCAACACCTCGAGGTTGGTGGCTCCCTCGATGTGGGGGTGGGTGGGGGAGACGGTGTCCTTCTTGACGACGCAAACTCCCTCACGGAAGAGGTAAGAGAAGACAGCGATGCGGTTGGCCTTGGGGATGAACATGGTTGGAGTTTGGGTGTGGTGATATGACGCTGAGGTCGTATTATCGATAAGCTGAAACACGAAAAGAGCTGTGTAGCAAAGTGGTGTTAGGAGGTCGGTTGCTTGGAGCAAAAGGATGGAGGGAGGATGGACCTTATCACTTTGAAGTTCCTACGTTGGGCTGGTACAAAAATTCACGTAGAAAAGTGGCCTTAGTAAAAAGGTAACAGAGCAAGAGCAAAGAACAAATTCTTGCAGCACCCATCATGACACACACTGTATGTTGCCATCAGCAAACATCAGAGCAGTACATACTTATTAGCAAGTGGCTGTCGCCATCAACACAACAATAAACATCTAATATGTTATATCATCCATCAATAGCAAAGCTCCTGTGGTTTTCAAACTTGACCATTGCCGCCACAGCATTCACTACTCCTCATAACAGAAGATGTACTCGATCAGTTTGCAATCCCCTTTTACATCAATCATCCGACCAAGAAGCAGTATTAACAACATCGTCTTCGACAGTTGATATCGAAGATGATGTCGCCGCGACAGACGACGTAACAACGAACAAGCGACAGAAACCATTATGGATGAAGTGCATAAATGCAGTGGTACCTTCCAAAGTTACAGCATTAAATGAAGCAGTTGCCATGGTTGCAAACGTTTCACGAGAAGAGGCCAATAATCTAATTGAAATGGGTGCAGTCTGGGCCAGGATGGACATGCTAACTGATGACGACGTACTTGATCAATATTATGGAACTGATTACTCTGCGCACATGCAATATGCCGACTTTCCTTCTGGTTGGGGCTCCGGAAATGATGGATTAAACCAAGAAGAAGAAGAAGAGGAGGAGGAATCATTAGATGATTACATTGAGAGGCAAATGTCCTTGAGATATAGAAGAATACTGACCCCGTCGACGATTACACCAGGTACTGATATTAGAGTGTATCCTCATCCGAGAAGATTTCCATCATGCTACGAGTTTGCTGACCAGAACAGACTTTTGTACGAAGATACTACATTCGTTGTTGTGGATAAACCACCCATGCTCCCAACTCAGCCAGAGCCAAGTAATTATGAGGAGTGCTGTCCTGGATGCGTAAATCTGCTAATGGGTCCTTTCACGACAATAGAAGGTCAACCAGTACAGAGACCATTGATTTGTCATCGAGTTGATTCATGTGTAGGTGGTTGCGTGGTATTGAGCAAAGATGGAAATGGACAAAAGGTCTTTACTGAATTGCAAAGAGAGCGCAAGATTAAAAAGCTGTACAAAGCCGTCACAACTGCGCCAGTGCCTCTTGGAATGCATATTCATTGGATGTGGAAGGAACTGACTGCAAGAGGACAAACAGGAGGAACTGCTTGTCAATTTGTGAGCCATATATCCCCTGTTTCACGTAAGAAAGCCAAGTCTTGGATTCGTTGTGTCCTAGAGGTAGTAGAATGCAAGCCAATAAGCATTGACAAGAATGCGGGGCACGGATACGATCCTGGAGACAAACAGCACTATCAATCTACAATCCGATTGGTTACTGGGAGAAAGCATCAAGTAAGAGCCCAACTTGCCAGTTTGGGCTGTCCTCTTATCCGAGATACACTCTATGAGCCCATCGGAGGATTGACATTAGAAAAGTTGGAAGAGGAAGCTAATGAGGAGATGATGGATGAAGCAATGAAAAGCGTTCGAGTGCCCACGGAACCAATCGGTCTCCAGGCTCATGCGATTTTGTTCGCCGGGGTCAAAGCGAAAGCTGGAACTCCTTGGTGGGGTAAAGGTGATGCCGTTGTTGGTGTATCCACAGAATCTAAAGCTGCACCTGCACCTGTCACAGATAAGACTGATCCGTACGCTGACTACACAACAACTGCATCTGGCATGAAATATCTAATCACCAAAGAAGGCGACGGAGCCGTCCCTTCGGCTGGGCAGACGGTAAAGGCCCATTACACTGGTTGGTTGGATTCATTTGACTCTCCGAAGAAATTTGACAGCTCACGCACTCAAGGTAGACCACTCATATTTAAGGTTGGCACTGGCCAGGTTATCCGAGGATGGGACGAGAGTTTTTCTTACCATGAAGGTTGGGGAAAGGAGAAAGATTATCTTGCCCAGTCGTTTGGGATATGGTGATAGGGGTGCCGGCAATGTTATCCCTGGAGGAGCCACGCTATATTTTGATGTCGAGCTACTTGATACCTTTTAAGTTTAAGGCTATACCTTAGTACTTATACCTTTAAATTTAAGTGTTGCTGTTTAGACAAAAGATTGTGCTAGTTTGCTGTATGTCTGCTCTCTATCTAGATGAGAAAGATGACTCTATCTAATTCACTTCATGAGGTAGGTAGGATACAATGGTCCATACGCAGGAGTCAACGCCAAGAGAGTCCTATTGGGGCGGATGATTCTTTCTTTTCTTATGAGCTCTTTCTCACAAGAAGGATTTCCGACCTTTGTTTAGATTATCGGAAATCTTCAAGGCCATCTCAGGTTCTTTCGCATTATCGGATGGTCAACGGTGGCGAGTGTCTTAGGGGGCAGATGCCCTCTCATGTTCAACTTGTTAACTATAATTGCGTTGTAATTATTACAGAGGGATCGCCCCCGAAACGCTAAGGTATGGGTCTTTTAGGTAACGGATAGGCTTTCGGATAGTAACGGAAGGCGGCAAATTCAAAAGGCCAAACAACGAAACGTGCCGATAAACATGGCCGAATTTGATCGCTATCGACAAATTTGAGCAATCCTCCACTAAAACAAACCGATATAATTCCACTCAATATCGTTCGCCGTGCCGATGGATGGTGGACTTTTTTTGACATTCAAACCGTCCTCGTCATTACACCACAAGCAGTAGTAGATGAATCTCACAATTCATGCAGTCTGCGATCTACATCATATCAGAGTAGTTTAAGTGTGCGGCCAACATCTATCGCCACCTCTCCCTTGTACATATCTACACAGCTTAAACATGTCATCTTCTTCCCCTCACGTCGTTCAAGCAATTTTGGAACAATTTACCAGGTGCTTCAACCCCACCTGCGAGACTGATGGCGTCGGCTCATCTGGTGGAGCTCCATCTCCTAGGTCATCCGAGCATGGCCGCACGTCACCATTTGAACGTTTGCAGGACGCCTTAAGAGACAGCAAACATCGACGCAGCGGCAGTGATGCTTCCAAGTCTTCCAACGACAGCAAGAAGAGCCAAGGATCTGATGTCGTCGCCAAGGCCAAGAAGGCAGCAGCACATCCATCTCCGGAAATATTGGAAGAAAAGTCGTACAAACGCAAATTAGAAATCTTTAGAACTAGGGATTCACCAGATATTGAACGTCAGATGAATCATGCTGTCAGAGGGCGTCACAAGATGTCGAATGAGCTTATAGAGGATCCACCCTCGGACTCATCAGACGAAGAGATCAAGAATCTGACGAGTAATAATAGGAGTAATAGATTTGCCTGCGGTATGAACATTGGTCCTATCAAGGAATCAAAGCCCGTCGCAAATATTACCAAATTCTTCAATATTGGCCAAGATGGAAATCCCTTCGGCTTATGCTTTGCAACTCCTGTTAGAGCAGCTTCTCCTGAGGACCTTGCCTCCCTCTCAGATGATAAGCTGACTGCGGATGAGTTCTTGGCAAGACACGGACGGTCCTCAAGTCCTGGTCCTGGTGCTCCCGACCTTGTCAACGATTCTCTTCAAGGAAGTTCTAGCGTGTCAGATGATGGAGTGGAAACTGTTAATTCCACTTTGTACTTCGAGTCAAAATACAATAACGTTGTTCAAACACAACCACCGATGCCTCTGTTTCACTCTCAGAGCATTACTGTAACTCCATCCAAAACAGATGAAATCTCCGAAATGATCAAGAAGAGGTGCGAAAAGCATGGATCCTCAAGGAGGAGAGGGGCAAGGAGGAATCTCTCTCCCAAAAAGAGAAGCACTAAAGCCCACGACCCGCCCTCACCCCATTCTGTCGCAGATATACCAAGATTAGCCGAGTGTTGAAGACAGTGAGAACCATCTCATACTTCTTGTTCATATATACGCTATCATAATTTTGCTTCAGATTGCTGTCTTCTGTGCGATGTTACGACAAGGCGTCATAAGATTCCTTGCTTATCCTGTACCTTAGTCAATAATAGGATGTGTAAAAAATGTTCAAAACAGACTGACTCACTTGACTTTAGTAGTGCAACAACATCCTCCTTGGACCCAAATAGAAGCTTAGTCGCACAAGAGCTTGCGCATTGCCTATAACTAAAGATAATATCATTAGGTTCTACTGATTGAGTCTCTTCACTATCGACAATCAAACAAACAATGTTTCCTCTCTCAAGAGAGAACTGTTGGTACAAACATCAACACAAATTACTGCGGTCCTGCTGCTTCAGTCAGTTTAACCTTCCTTCTTTTCAGTCAGCTTCGAAGCAGGCATCAGTGATGATACTCCTTTCTTTCCAACATACTTCATAAAGCTAGTCTTGAACAACGAAAACATACCGATAGAAGCGATGGCAGTGGTAAGAGCAGTAGTGTTCGATCCATTGGGATACTTGTAGGTCAAACACCCAACCGCAGCAGTAGACAACATTAGTGTGCTGCCGACGACAGAGCTTCCCGACCTCTTCGCTTCCGTTTCTGTCAATTCAAGAATAGTAGTGCAAGCTTTCACAGTACGCTCATAAGATGGATCTTCAAACCCGTTCTTACGAGACAATTCAGCCTGGCGCAAGATGCTTGACGCAAATCGGTGGAAAATGCTATGCACACCATTAATGTCAGTGGTACCATTTATGAGCGCACACGACATTCCTTTGCGTATCTTCACTACACCTGAGAAAACATCTTTGTTGTGATAGCATTTATCCAACGTCGCAATTGCCATAACTTGTGGAATTGCGCAGAAACGAAACACCTCAGCACAACGAAGTTTTGATAGATACGATAAGCAATCAGGAACTAGTTCCAATGCATCTGTCACCAATTCGTCAATGCAATTCAAGGCAGCGGTCTCGTGTTCTACCGTTGCCGGATTGGCAAAATACCCCAAGTCTCCACTGGCACTGTACTTCTTCCAAACTGTTTGCGGCCAAAACGCACGTCCATCGACATAATCTTCCAAGTAGTCGCGAATGATGTTAGTCTTTTGCAAGAACAATCCCATCTGATCACTCAAGTAAAGTTCTGTGGCCAACGCAGGCTTTTCCAAACCAGAAGCGGAAAAGAGACGACTGAGCCCCTCTCCAACAAGACCAGCCACAAAGTGACAGTAACGATTGTATTGTTGCACATCAACTGTTCCCTGTCCAAGATCCTTGCCTACAAACTCCGCCATTCCCGTTGCCATGCGGAGGGTAATGTCACTAATCACACGACGACTATCTTCACGAAGTGCAGCAAAGACAGAGTGGCATTTTGGGAACTCCTCTAGCAAACGGCGCTCATCCCCCTCTCCACATCCCATCATTTTCCACTCAGGATCGACCAATGCAGTTTTGTGAAATGCCAACAGGACCTTGACTTTCTCATCATTGGAAGCGAAGAAGGTCATATCATCCTCAATAGTGTCAAGTGCCCGAAGTACCAAATAAAAAATGAGAACATCCACCAAAAGTTCCGAAGGTAATTGACGAATCACCGCCGCAAACGAACGAGACACCTTGCACAAAATATCATCACAGAATGCCAAGTCATCGGTATCAAATGATTTCTTAATGTTGTCACTTTCAAGATTGGATTTCAGCGGATTGATGTATAGAAGTGAAATTGCCGAGCAGACCTCATCTATGTGCATTAGTTGGCTAAGTTTTGATTCTTTGTGTGTTTTGATCTTGCCATATGCTCCTTGCTTTTTGCTGCATGGTTGAAAAGAAAGGGCGAGAAAGCAAAGACGTTGTTAATAAAGAATCGACAAATAATGAGCATCATTTTGATTCGCAATATTCATCATATAACTTACGATGCGTCCCCAACAGTGTCCTCAACAGTACCATTGGCTGAAGGTGCCTCCTTCGTATCCAACCAAGGACCAGCGTCACCTCCCCCTCCCAAGTGCTCAGTAGGTGGATCAAAGCGATGGATATTCTCATAATCACAGAAATCATCCGTGTTCATGGTCCTATCCAAATCATCCCACCATCCTCCCTTACCATTCTCTCCACCCCCAATCATCCAGCGGTTGGCAATGAGACGGAACCAAGGGGAGAAGAGGAGGTCGTCGTTGGCAAACATTTCAAGTAGTTTGGATTGTGTTACCCAGCATACATCGTCGACTTCATCGGGATGGGGTTTTAACGTGATAGAATCTTTAGAGGGCACCGTGATGAATAGCACGTAGTCAATTTCGTGCTCACCCCAAGGACTATGTATTTGCAATGTTAGAAAAGGATATAGAACAGTATTATCCACGTAATCAGATAAAAAGAAGAAACTCACCTCTTTTCACCATGAGTCACCGTATCAGCAGCCCAATAATGCAACCTTGTCAAAAACTTGAAATTCTCAATAGGCAACTCTCCCACCGGAATCCCCAGCTCATGCTCCAACTTCCTCACCGCCGCAGCCTTCACCCCCTTCACACTCCCATCCTTCACATCCTCCGGTCCATCCACCTCATTCACCTCCATCCCATGCAACGGATGCGAGCAACACGTATTCGTCCACACATTCGGAAAGGTAATTTTGGTACTCGCCCTCTTTTGCAATAACATTTCTCCCGTAGACGAGTCGAATAGACACACGCTGAAGGCACGGTGGAGGACTCCCCGTGATTGATCGGTGGAGAAGACGTGTGAGGCCTTTTTGGATTCGGAGCCAATGACGATGTCGTCATTGTTGAGGACGAGGACTGTGTCGCGTTCCATGAAGTCATTTTGGGACATGGCGTTGCCGTCCCATTTTTTGTTGGTCGTGGAGGAGGAGGAGGAGGAGGAGGAGGAGGATTGTTTGTTACCCATGATATTATTTTAGTTGTGCTGAGTTAATGCATATAATATGCTGCGGCTATTGATTTCGCCTCAAAGAACACAAGTTGTGCTAAAAGTTGGATGGATGGAGGCGCAGGCAGGGCGCAGTGCAAAAAGAGAAAGAGCAAAGATCGTTGGAGGGAGGTTCCGTGGCCGACCTTAATCGGGATCCTTCCTTAATTGGGAGTCGTACCTGCTAGGACTTGCGACAGAGTTGACTATGTCGTTTCTCTCAGTTCTCATTCACGACCGACACACGTATGCATCACTCATGCAATTTTGACAGGCCGATTTGATGCATGCAGTTTTGAGGTAACCTCGTTTGTCAAAGCAATGCTTCCACATTCAAAGTCGATGGTAGCAATCATCGTGACTACACAAAGAGAAATAATAAAAGAAGAAGCCTTTGTTCGGTTCTTCCTTCGTTTGTGTTCTCTTCCTCAGTCAATCGTACCTACTTATGTACTGTCTTGGGCCTGGACAGTTTTGCCAGTGTTACACCTGTCTTGCCTCAGAACGCACAGTGTATGCAGTGAGACTTCTTGACTTGCGCACGACATGAATTTGCACAACTACAAAAGCAACAGCAACGACAACATCATCACCATGGACCCTTATCAATCAACACAACACGCCATTGCCGACGGCAACTCGTCATCCGATGCTAACAAGCGGCGTCACAACACACTCAAAGAAAGAATCAAGAGAAGTATGAACAAGGCTGGCGGAGCCACGGTGCGGCGCCGCTCATCCTTGCTTGCCGCCGCCTCTGCACTTGCAAGCCTCGCGGGTGGTGGGGGTTCCAAGGTCACAGACGCTGACACCAATACCGAAATGGTCGATACTCCTGGCCAATCGACTGGCAGGGCAAATAATGACCTACACGAAGAGGCAGCCCACGAAGAACGATGGAGAGCAGCTACAACTGCAGAAGAAGTGCCCATCACCTTCCCCCAAAAGCTCATGTCTGTGCTGGATAATGACGAACTACAAGACATCATCACATGGCTACCGCATGGTAGAGCCTTCATCATCCTCCAGAAGAAGAAGTTTGCGTCGGATGTTATGCCGGTCTACTTTAAGCATTCCAAATTCACTTCCTTTACAAGGAAGCTGAACCGATGGGGTTTTACAAGGGTGCCAAGAGGACCGGAAACTGGATCTTATTACCACAAGGTGAGTGTGTCATTAATACCTTTTGAATCATTATATATTGATGTCATTATTCATTATTGTCTCTAACAATAATTCGTGTCTCGTGTCTTTTCTTTGACAGTACTTTCAAAAAGGCAACCATCACCTTTGCATGCAGATGCACTGTCAATCCAAACCCAACACCAGCAATTCACCAAGAACAAGCCCACCTCCACCAGCCGTCGAACCTCAAAAGGTGGCAGCAAAAGCAAAGGTCCCAGTGTCGCCTGGATCCAAAGTTGCAGCTGCAATGTCTACTCTTCGAATGGAAGCATCTCCTCTGGAAAACCGGGACCAGGATGGACATCGCCCACAAGTCGACTTCAAGACTACGCTGAGTCGACAGCAAGAGCTGTTGCGCATGGATCAGGAACAGGAGGATCAGCGCCGCAAGAAACTTATGGAGGAGCAGCATCAACATGATCAAAAGGCATTGGCAGTTTTGTACCATTCAAGCCGACGAACGAGGGATAGCCCAGAAAGAAAAGTGAAAGAGCAGGTCGAGCTTCCTTCAAATCTCCCTGCCATGCCATTTCTTCCTTCTAGTGGTCGTAGGCATAACCGATCCTTTCTGTCATCTTCTCTATCTTCAAGCACTGGCCAGCATCAGCATCAATCACTTCCGTCTTCTTTCACTGCGTCTGGAACCTCTCCACATGCCTCTCTTCTAAGCAATAGCTGGAATACTGAGCCGAATACTCGTACCAGCATGGCAACATCTCCAAGAGCGGAACGCAAAAGGCCGCATCATCTACAAGATATTGATTGGTCTAAAATCAGTAACTACAGAATGCAAGAAGAGAGAAGGGAATTGCCAGATCAAGGCATGGTTGAAGGTCGACCTTATTTACCTGTTCCACAGGAAACTGCAATGGCTAGCCGCAGACAGATGATGGCCCCCGCTCCAGCTTATGAAACGATGCTCAACGATCACAAGAGAAGTACTGCTGCTTTAGACACTACATCCACAGCGCAGCACCGTCATGTGATCCAAAGCGCAATGGATGCGCTTCAAGCTTCTAATGATCGAGGGTACTTGGCAATGTTAATGCAAAGAGAACGTGAAAAGGCTCAATGCAGGGTTGCACCAGATGAGCATGTTTCTCAACTTGGGTTTCAGAATGACGGTCACGTCCATGCTGCGATGCAGATGAGGCAACTCGAGGGGCGCTATCAACAAGGGAGTCCAGCTCTGACAGAGTACCTCCCCCTCCCCACAGACCTAGCTCAAAGTCCAGGCCGTGTGGAGCAGCTCCAACAACGCATGAAACTTCTCTCTTCAGCTTCTTATATCAAAGCCAACCCCCAGGTTCATGTAGCTCCTCCAAACCCTCCAACACAGAGCAAATATCCCTTTGGGGGCGTCCGCCGAGCTTCAGCAGCGTAAGTAACATAAGGACAAGGACTAAATTCACAGCACATTAGAACCATTACTTTATTTCGATGACGGTTTTTCTCTCTCTTTCAGAACACCAGGTCTGATCATCAAACCATATTTGTGCACAGATCGACGAGGTTGACTGCTCGATGGCTTTCCACCACGGTATAAATCTTCAGCTGATACACTCCTGACATCATTGGTAGTAGCAGACACGACACTAGAACTGCCAAGGGTACCATTGCTTGTAGCAGTGTCTCTACTCCTTGGCGACGATTTCAGAGGTGCACCATTGTCTTGAGTTCGTGTTGATTCAGAATTAGATTTCGCAGCCGCATAAGTGTTAGTTCTTGCATCAGACCTCAATGAACGAGGCGTATCACTAATGAGTGGGTCTGTTAAGGTTCCTCGTTCACTAACAGAAACACAAGCCTGCACTGCTGCATCTCGCATTGGGACACTCTTTTGTGCAATGATTTGAACTGTTGTACGACTTTGTGTATCATCGACATCTTCTTCGTCACTTTCTTCTTCTTCCTCATCGTCATCGGAAACAACTGACCCTTCGAGACTATCAAGGTCGCCCGAGCTGCCAGCATCGTCGTCTTCATCTTCCTTGATATCAATGCCACCTCGCACAGGTAGTCGAATCCTACTCGACAGTGTACTTGTAGCACCAGCCTCACCAAACTGCCATAATGGTATCGTCATAGCGTCAACTAATACTTTCAGATTATCCAACTCTTCTCGTAACTTTTCTTCAGCCTCCTGCCGTTCAAGGATCATGTTGCGATTTGAACCCTGCAATTCAACCAGATTCTCTTCCAGATATGTCACGTGCTGTTCTCGATTCGACATTTTTTCATTGTAAGTCTTGTTGATGAGATGAAGCTCATTCATTTTCCATATAATTTGCTGTAAATCATGAGTCTTCTTTTCTAGCTGCTGCTTTAGTTGAATTGTCTCCTGAGCCATCTTCCTGTGACTCATGTTCGACCTTAAAATGTCCACGTTTGCCTTCTCCTCGTTTAATGCCACTTGAAGCTCAATACACCTTTCTGTGGCACGAAGAAGATCACGTTCTAATTCTCTTTCACGTATTGTAGTCAGTTTTCCAGCAGGGGTGCCTAATAGTTGCTGTCGATTGGTAATTAATTGACCATGAGATAATTCATCATTTCGCCCCCCACGACTGCGGCTGCCTAGTGACAACTGATCAAACTGTTCTAAATCTTTGACTTTGCCTTGTCTTGCTGCCTCTCTCCAAGCTTCATTACTAGATTCAGTGCTTCGATTCAGCGCCTGAGCACTCGGTCGATATGTGCCCGTGGCGGTATCATCGTGCAATTCCGATTCTTCAATGAGTCCGCTCTCCAACAACAGACTGTCAACGTCAATCAAATCTTTCAAGTCTGGTATACCGGGTACATCTTTCATTACCTCAGATGTCCCACCATTTCCTTGGGCGGCTTTGTTTTTCAAAAGCCTACGATAGAAACGTCGAAATTGTCGCAAGAACACTGTTGCCTCGTACTCACGGAACTGACTCGTTCGCAAATTGTTCTCCACCTCATGCTTCCGTTGTAGCAGCAATCGATTTTCACTCTGAGCCACAATCAAATCTTGATGATTCCTCTTCTTTTCCGACGAATAATTGTCATTTTGTGTTCGTAATATTGCCACTTCCGATTGACGTTCCGCCAACAAGCTTTCGACATGTTCACGTTTCTTCTTTGACGCTTGGAGCTCATTTCGTGTCCGTGCCAATTCTTCACGCAAGGCAGCAACTTCCGCACTATCACCTGGCTCTTTCCCCCCTCGAATAGACTTGTTTGCCACCTGATCAGCACCATTTACCAAAACTGACTCAATTGTCTCCCAAAGAGGTCCACTGTAATTAGATTCCACAAACTTGTTACTCTTGGCATCTTGCTTCAGCTGAAAACACTCTGCCGATAACTCATTTACCAAATTTGTCATGTCAACTTGCTTCTTTTGTGTATCATTTAATAACTTTCGATAATCCACTGGAGACATTTCTACACTTGGCTTGACAAAATTCTTGACACTTCGACACAAGTGCCCAAATTTCATTGTTCGTATTGACTCAGCTATACTATACGATGCAGGCGACGCCGTTAATATAATAGATGTTCGACAATTCCCCCCAAACGCATCACGGAGAAGCCTCGTTAACTTGGATTGACTGTAGGGTGTTTCTATACTCGATCCACCAGCCGCATCTGCCCCACTACTACCCCGTGTGGCATCCTGTTTTTCCACCACCGCCCTAACAACGGCATCTAACGACGACAACGATTTATTAATCATTCGTGCCTCCTGATGTATCGCCGTACCCTTGGTCCCCTGTACAGTCTGATCCTTCCCACCCAATTCACTACCCGCCATATCAATCAATTGCAATTGACTCATTTTGGATATTCCCGTAATGTTATCCTTCTGTTCAATACTCATGATGAATATAGCATGTGATCGTGACGAATCTGTATTCATTTTGGTAGAACTGACAGTTCGACAGGCATTGCCGCGAATTAAAAGTGAAATGAACATCGGATTGATCAAAGCAGCATGCCTCACTTGCTCCATCTATCCGCACACCTCCCTCATTGCCATTATTACCACCATTTCCATCCAATGATGACGATGACGCAGCAGTAGAAGAACCACCCATCATACTCCCCAACCCACTCCCCTCCTCCAAAATCTGAATCGATCGATTCGCCGGATTCAACAAATCCAAAATCTTTTCCAAATAAATTTCCACAAAGGAACATCGTACAATGTATTCAATGGATGGTGGCGATTCCTTCATTTGTTGGAATATATCTTTGATGAGTCGATGGATCATTCCTGATTTTTCATCGTTAATGCTGGTGGTGGGCTGCTGCTCGACTTCTTTTTGCCCGTTGTCGTGGTTGTACCATCGGATGAATTTCCACCCATCATGGTATGTGTCTTGCCACTCCCAGTCTGACCATACGATATCAATGCACAATTGAACCCTTCCAGTAAATCCGATGCAAGAGGTGCCGCGGTATGTTGATATACGAGTGATTGGGAGGCATCTTCTTGGAACACTTGGTCGAATGTAAAGTTGAATTTCCCTTGTAGTGGTGAGATTACTTCAATGGCATTGCCGAGACTGTTGCAGATGATCCTTTTTCGAGTATGGCGGCATAGGATGCCTTGGATTTGTCATTGTTATTGGCTGCCGTTTGAACTTTGACACAATTTGTACTCCGTCGTGAGGTTTCCAATTTGTTGACTGGTCGAAGGCGGAGGCATACGCGGATTGGATCTTCTTGGAGTGGACTGTCCATGAAGATTGGGCTGTTTATGCCCCCGCTGCCGCCGCCGGCACCTGCCGTCATGGTCATTGATGGTTGTCGAGTGATCTGTTTTTCTTTACGAGGCTATTGCATCCCGCTGTGTTTTACGTCGTCATTTATCATGATGCTACCATAAAATCTATCCGTTCATTGATTGAGGATGGTAACGTCAATTTTGCATCTACGCTTGCATAAAACAGAGACGTAAAGGGGATTTCCTAAACGTTGCCGATGTTTGTTTACGGGCACCCACTTGACTTCTCACACAAAAAAGGAGGTGCCGCGCCACAAAATGGAAAGAATCGAAAAATCAAAATCCGAAATCGATCAAAAAGATCGCTCGCAATCGCTCCAGCTTCCAATCAATCAATCCAACAGCGAGCGCCGCCAACATTACCAACAAAATGAGCGGAATAAAACTCTCCGGCGACTCCAGCGGCACCACCACCACCGGCGGCAATGACGGTCCGTGAAATGACCCGCCTCGAACGCATCGGCGCACACTCTCATATTCGTGGGCTCGGGCTCGATGATGGATTGCAGCCACGCAAGGGCGGGTCGCAGGGGATGGTGGGTCAGGCCAAGGCTAGGAAGGCGGTGGGGGTTATTTATAGAATGATTAATGAGGGAAAGGTAAGTGCTGATGATGATGCTTTACAACTGTTGGTTATGATTGACTTTTGATTTCAATATTGAATTCGTCTGCTGACAATGTCCAACAATTACAATTTTGAATCGACGCGTCACATCACGCTGCACCGCACACAATAAAATATCCAGATTGGAGGCCGAGCCATCCTCCTAGCAGGCAAACCAGGCACAGGCAAAACCGCCATAGCCATGGGACTAGCCCATCAACTAGGCGAAAACACACCCTTCACCACAATGAGCGGCTCCGAAGTATTCTCCCTCGAAATGTCCAAAACGGAAGCATTGACACAGGCAATGCGTAAATCCATCGGAGTACAAATACTAGAAGAAACAGAGGTCATGGAAGGGGAAGTAGTCGAAATTCAAATCGATACATCATTTGCATCCGGAGACAACAAACCAGGAGGAAAGAAAGGTGGGATGGAAAAAACTGGCCGATTAACACTCTGTACCACCGATATGGAAACGGTCTACGATCTCGGAACAAAGATGATTGATGCCCTATCCAAAGAAAAGGTCACCGCCGGAGATGTCATTACAATCGATAAAGCATCGGGTAAAATCACCAAACTTGGAAGATCCTTCAGTCGATCACGAGATTATGATGCCATGGGATCACAAACTAGATTTGTCCAGTGTCCCGAAGGTGAATTGCAAAAACGCAAGGAGGTCGTGCACAATGTTAGTTTACATGAGATTGATGTCATCAATTCACGTCAGCAGGGATTCCTGGCATTGTTTGCCGGTGACACGGGTGAAATCAAGAGTGAGGTACGAGAACAGATTGATGCCAAGGTTGTCGAGTGGAAGGAGGAGGGACGTGCTAAGATTATTCCTGGAGTGTTGTTTATTGATGAGGTGCACATGTTGGATATGGAATGCTTTTCCTTTCTGAACCGTGCGTTGGAGTCGGATATGGCTCCTGTGCTGGTGATTGCGACCAATCGTGGTATTACGAATATTCGTGGTACTGAGTATAAGAGTCCTCATGGAATTCCTTTGGATTACTGGATAGATTGATGATTGTGAGTACGGACCCGTACACTCATGATGAGATTCTAAAGATTTTGTCAGTTCGATGTGAAGAGGAAGATGTCGAGATGGCCGATGATGCACTTGAGCTATTGGCACGTATTGGTACGGAAACGAGTTTGCGTTATGCTATTCAAATGGTCATTACGGCGTCTCTTGCTGCTGAGAAGCGGAAGAGTGCTCAGGTGGAAATTGAAGATATCAAACGTGTGTACAAGTTGTTTGTGGATGTGAAGCGAAGTACACAATACTTGATGGAGTACAACAAAGAATATATGTACAATGAACTTGATGACAGTGACGAGTATGCGGTTGATAATGGTGATGAAGAAGCAGACAAAAAGGAAGATTCTATGGAGACATCTCCGTGAAGGATGTTTCATCATGACCAGATAATAGACGCTTGCAATTTGAGCGAGGAGATTTCTCATTTGTTTTCATAACTATAACATTACCTCTCTTGATACTTCTATCTATAATGTCTCGTCCCAATACGAAGGCCCTGCAGCTGGAATAACTCTGATGATATTTGCAGCACCCGGCGTGCCAAATGGGAATCCAGCAGTGACAACAATGAGATCTTTGTCGTCAGAGACAAGACCTTTCCTTAACGTGATTTCACAGCACGTTCTTAACATGTCTCTAAAGTTGTCAGTATCCAAGTTCTCAGTTGGGCAATACTCGGGATAGACACCCCAACTCATTGCTAGATGACGGCAGGTTTCCTTCAATGGTGAAATGGCACAGATAGGTTGTTCTGGGCGCTTCATTGATGCCTTGCGAGCTGTTTCACCTCCGTTGGTAAAGCTAGCAATGCATTTTGCATTGACATTTCTCGCCACTGATCTTGCAGCCAAGATGATTGCAGATGCAGTCGATCCATCTGTGATTTTGGGTCGGGTAGCTTGAAGATACTTTGAATAGTGACTATCTCCCTCAACTCTGTTGATGATTCGCTGTTGCATCAAGACTGATTCTTCCGGATACAATCCTGCGGCTGACTCTGCACTCAACATAATTGCATCTGCTCCGTCATAGATGGCAGTAGCTGCATCACTTGCTTCAGCTCTTGTAGGTGTTGGACTCTCAATCACTGAAGACGTAGAAAGGCATTCCAGCTGTGAGAAAGTGAAAACACGAACACAAAAGTGTACAACAGTTAAAGTGACTTACTCGACTCCATCATTTGTGTTGCTACAACTGACGGCTTTCCTTGGCGACGGCACTCGTCGATGATGGTCTTTTGCAGAATAGGAACATCTTCAGGTTGACATTCAACTCCCAAATCACCACGAGCAACCACTGCATTGTAAAAAATTGCCAAAGTGTCGCGTGAGCAAAACCAATGTAAAACAAAGCACGACGAAGCATCAAACAGAATACTTACTAATACCATCACAGAGCTCCACAATTCTTTCCAAGTTGTCATCCCAGAAGCAAGAAGGTTTCTCAATCTTGGCCATTATATGAGGCGGGTTCTGAGATGTACAATAAACAATGAGGAATGTGCGTAATAAATGTAAGAATGTTAACATATCTCACACATTGTACTTACCGCGTTGTTAGGGTTGTAACTCATGATCAACCTCTTAATTTCAACAATATCCTCAGGGCGTTGCACAAAGGACAGAGCAACCCAATCTACTCCAATACCTAACATGTAATCCAAATCTTCTCTGTCCTTGGGTGTCAAGCAACTAATTTCAAGGATAGAGTCAGGTGTGTTTACACCCTTTCGATCCTTGATCATGCCGCCAACCACAACTTCACAATCCAAGTACCCAGGTCCCTTACCGCTTACGCCAACCTTCACTTTACCATCATCAATGAGGAGGACGTGACCAACCTCAGAAGCCTCAAGAATTTCTGGATGAGGCAAAAAGACACGTTGAGCATTACCAGGAGTTTCGTCAGAATCGAACCTAAATGTTTGCCCAGCTTGCAACAACTCTCCAGCAGGATTTGCAAAAGTTCCAGTACGAATCTTGGGCCCTGAAGATCTCCCAAGATGGCAATAGGATGATCATACTTTGCTTCAACTGCACGAATAATATCTAACAATTCCTTCTTTTGTGCATGCTCTCCATGAGAGAAGTTTAAGCGAAAGACGTCGGCTCCAGCAAGGAATAGCTTCTCAATCATTTCAAAATCAGATGAGGCAGGACCAAGAGTTGCAAGCTGCTTGGTCTTCTTACGCCATCGAGGACTACTCTTGAAATTGTCCGTCTTAGCTGGAGCAGATGCAGCAGCACTTGCTTTGCGAGACGAATCGAGCATATCGGCAGCAATTGCATCTGTACGAGATAGAGTGTCAAGATACGAGCTAGCCGATCCATATCCGACTGATGTTGTAGCAGCGGCAGCAGCAATAGAAGAAACTGGATCACTGCTGCTGGCAAGTTGGGAAGTTTCCATTGCAGAAATCGCAGCTGTTGCATCAAAATCACCTTCTGCTTTAGGTTCCGGATGAGCAGTATGAGCAGTTGCCGCTGTATTGCCCTCATTAGCACGTTGCTTCAAGTATTCCTCGAAAGAAGGAGCAGCAGAGATGGACTTGCGTGGATCCTCGTGTTGGATGGTGTCTGGGTTACGTGTGTCTGCCATTCCGCCTGAGCCTATGTGTTGGTTCAGGCGATAGTGCTGCTGCTACCACTACGGACCACTGTGAAGCGCGACATTGATGGTGGATGGACGTCCAATGGAGATTGGACTAAAAGCATCGGCAGCAGCCAATAGCAACAAGCTTAGGGCAGGTGAAAGGACTCTCATTGCAACTATACTTTGACTTCTTTCAAATCAATTATAATTGTTCCCTTTTGAGTGTCAATTGAAGGACGAATTGCACTGCGGAAAGATGCTGTGTTCTGTAGAAAAAATGTCAAATCAAGAGCAACACCTTCATCAATGACGTCGTGGCGGATCTTTGCTCGTTTCCCTTTCGCCTTTCGTCTCTTGCCAAGTGCAGAAGCAGGGAAAATGGACATACAAGTTTAAGTGTAAAATCCGCGCGACCCCATTTCTTACGCAAAAAAGGCAAATTCTGCGCATTTTACTTTTGCCTTCTAACTCCTCTATATGAGGTCAAACAGCATAAAGAACCAAAATACTACGAAAGAGATTTTCACGAGGATTCTATAGATGTATCATTGTCGGGGTAAATTCAACCATCTTCGCCTCCATCCAACCACAGAACCACCAACCACCAACCAACCCTCAAACTTTTTTGTGCCTTCAAAAATCATCTTGCCGCACCGACCTACTTGCGTAAAATCGGTCATAACATCCATATTACCCGGTGAATGTTGCGCAGATTTATATCAGTACCCTCCCAATATGCTAAGGAATGGTCTATCCGTCAGTGTTTAGGTAGCGTCGATGTCGGGGCCGCTCATGATTACACCAAAGTATTGACTACGCGTGAGAGTCGAACCACAAAAAAATCACCTACACATTGAGATTGGATTAATACCCATGAATCACCCTCATCCAACCACCCTTAACTCATCAATAATTGTTCCGTGACCATTAATCCTGAAGCAGTCTATGCCTATATTTTTGCCGTCGTCAAGAAGCATGTCATATCCATAGCAATTCTCTCGAAAATGTTGGAATATCGTACTTCTCAAGTGATTGAGATTCAATCGATTATCAATTACGAGGAGCTATGCAATGATGGTGATGATTATGTATATTACTAGCTGATCGCAGCGAAGCAAGTTGTGTATATAATGAGCGAGAGCGATGCATAACAACGAAAGCGATCATATTACACGCCTACATTTCCTCCTCTTGCCTCTTGCGTTCTTCAATTTCAATTCGCCACTACGTTCACACTGAATAATGCTGAATAATGGGCGTTTGATGAGAAGGAGGCGTTTGTTGGTCAATCCATATAATGTACAACACCCGGATTAGCATCAGTAAGCTCTCTGCACAACCAGTGAGTGATTTAGTGGAAGGGAAAAGGAAAGTCTTCATTCTAAGATTACAATCCACAATCCAACATGCTCTGGAGGAACAAATAAAGCAATGAACCGATCCTTCTGTCGGTTGCAACTGCCTGTGGGACTGTTGAGTGTTGAGGTGATTATTAGAGGCGGGGAAAGGTGAATTGAAGGGACTCGTCCCCCGTAGAGTATCATGCCGAGGATGGAAAGATTGAGAATTGAGGAAACTGTGCTGCGTAAAGCTGCTGTCCCGCTGCTGAGCCAGAGCAGCTTAAACATGCCCGCTAATGGCACCAGCACGGTGGGGATGACAGAAGCTACATAGATTGCATTTTGAAGCAATAAATGTAATTATTTGTATGCTATATCCAACTTATCAATGATTACACTTGATTCATATGCAGGAAAAAAATCTTACGCAAAATGGCCTACTGTCGACGGCCATAAAATAGTGGTAATTCATTATATCTGAAGCAAACCAAGCGGCACGATTGAGCCATAGTAAGTGTAGAAGAGGTTAGCGGCGGCAGTAGTGTCAAAAAATGTTTGCTGTTGGTGTAGGGTGATGACATGGTATGTCGAGGCGGAAATCGTCATGGTTCTCATAAAATCTGCGTAAGATGGCGTTTAATTCCTACCGTAGGCTTAGTACAAAATTCTACACAACCGGTTTTGACGCGCGGATTTTACACTTAAACTTGTTGCGATGCACATCGCCTCGTGGATGGAGTCGAGAGGATAACGTATATGCCAGAGGTGAAGGGCTTAGCGGTTGCACGGTTGCGCCGAATGATAACGTCCTCAATCAATGATTCGACCTCACCATCTCATTAACCTTTGCTGCAAGAATACAAAAACCAAGCTTATGTCCACATCATGTGTTCAACGAGATCTTATCTTTCCGATGCATACACTTGGAGGTGGCTCCATCGGCCTTCTCTTTGCCGCTGCATTGCAAAAATCATGCCGTGATGTAACAATGCTGTTGAGAAAACATCACAAACCACGCCTTAGTGTAACGTCGTGTGAGAAATCATCTACTGCAACCAACTATTTCGCACCAGTACAAGTGTGTAGACCATCTGACCGACAGATAATTACAACATGTGATATCAGAGCAGAGATAATTGGAGATGTACATGATCCAATCGAATGTCTCTTGATTTGTACCAAAGCAAATGATGCAATAACCGCCTTAAGTTCCATTTGGGATAGATTAGATCGTAAAAACGCTGCAAAAGTCATTATACTTTCAAATGGGGCATTGGCAATTCGTGATTCTATACAAAGGCATTTCAATGATCACCAAGATGTACAAATTATTACTGCTACAACAACCCACGGTGCATACACAGAGCAATCATCCAATACTGAAAGCAACATCAGTGGATATTGTGTTGTTCACGCTGGAGAAGGATTAACATACTGCACAAACAACAAGTTTATTGATGCGTGCCAAAAGGTAGGTTGGAAAGGTGGAGCCCTTTCAGAGTTTGAAATGAACATGATGCTTTGGAAAAAGTTGGCTGCTAATTGTGTTATCAACCCTTTGACCGCAATTCACGGTGTCAAGAACGGTCAGCTACTTAGCTTAGAGAAAACAGAACGAACAATAACATGCATACTGGAAGAGTTATCATCTATTGCAATTTTGGAGATGGAATCATTCATACAAGCGGAAGAAGATGTAGAAGTGCAAGCTCATTTGCAGCGTTCAATAAGAGAAGAACTTTCGGTTGACTTTCTCAAGAGCTTTGTCACAAAAGTAATGACAGATACATCAGACAATATTTCTTCCATGTTACAAGACGTAAATGCTAAGCGAACAACTGAGGTTCGTTTCCTCAATGGATATGTTGCTCATCTGGGCAAAGAAAAGTATAGCATCGATTGTCAATATAACAAGGACATGTGCAATAGAGTAGAAGATTTGAAATATTAGTACTACTTCTTATATAAGTTATTACTAGCCAGCAACCTCCGCATCCTCCACAAAGATGAGTTTGCTCGTTGCAGCCCCGTGAATGAATGCACATGATCTGTCACGTTTGCATCCGCCTTCTTCTAAGTGATGTGCCATGCAGTGTTGTGAGTGGTTCTTCTTCCATACAGATAATCTCTCTTCCTTTGGTGCCTTTTTGAGTTTCTTCACCGTCTCAACGGACGGAACCTCTGCCCCCATGCGAAGGTAGTGATGAAGATCACTAAGACCTTCCCTCTTCGCCTTTCGTATCATTCGACCTTCATATCTATTTCGCTTTCCCTCTTCCAGTCGTTTATTTTCTAGTGACTCCTTGTCTCTGGCAGCCTTCTCTTGATCATAATGAAACGATTTGGGGTTTGCAACATACTTTGCGCATTTCGACAAAACTGCATCCACTTCCTCAACAGACGTGCAGGCTATACACTCCTCCATGAGCTGATACTTTTCAAATAAATCCTTGCACATCCTTCTTGTATGGAATACTACACTTCGAATCTTCATGGGGTATTGTTTAACAAGAGAAACGTATTCTTGAGCCAACGCAAGCGGATTTTGTCCAGAGGCTGCAAGATCACTTAACTTCACTGTAGTAGTTTGTGGAGTAGCATCTGTCTCTGGCAGCTGATTTGGTGCTTTTTTGCATTTGGACGAATTCTCAATTTCAAGAAGCTTTGTTTGCACCTCCGACTTTGCTTGCAGCTTGCTTCGTTGATCATCGTTAATACTGTCTTCACCGCTCTCTGCTATCTTCTTTTCAATTGCAATGATTTCCCTTAGCTTCTTGTTGAGCTTTCTGCCAGCTTTGTCGCTTGTGCTACCAGATGATTGGTTCTGTTCTACATTATTCAGTAGTGGAGATAGCTTTGGCAGTTCAATACTGCGCTCTCCATCTTTGTCCAAGTCACCATATCTAGGCAAGTAAAGAGCTGGATTATTGAGTATGCCTTCAGCTGACATGATTCCATCTGCTCCGGTCAAAGTTTGGTTGTTCACTACGTCATCGTATGTGATGACATTGCCATTGGAAATGATTGGAAAGTCTGGCATACTCTCTTTGATTTTCTGCACTTGATCGAGCATAGCAGGCCCATCACGAGCACCTGCGGCAGTCCGCTCCCAACTAGCCCTATAACGAGCATGAATTGCAATCAACGACGCACCTGCATCTCGTAGTTGATGACACAGCTCAAGCGTATCTTCAACCGTATCAAGCAATCGAATCTTGACAAATATCGGTTTCGAAACAGCTTTACTCCCAGCACGAATTATATCTACAATGAGCTGCCGATCCTCCTTCCCAAGCAGGTAACTTCCAAAATGTCCCAAGTACGCTGTCCTCTGCGGACATCCAAGATTAAGATCAATAGCATCACAATACGGTTCTACCAACGCTGCCGCACGTGCAAAATCTTGAGGTTCATTGGCTGAAAAGTGACATACCAATGGCCTATCCTGAGGAATCGTTTGAAACTCACATATATTTGAGTTTGTAATTCCGTGCTTTGCAGTGGTTGCCTCTTGTACGAATTCGGATGCAGACATCATGGGTGTGTAGGAGAGTGTTGCTCCATACTTACGACATAGCAAGCGGAATGCAAGTTCGGATGCTCCTACCATTGGAGCTAGAATGTGTTGATATTCAAATGGAAAGTGTTGCTTTGTAGTAGGTGCTGCCAACAATTGTTGCTGATTGTCTTGCGCTGCCACATCTTGTGTCTGTTCTTGATCAAGCAACTTTCGCTTCTTCTTCTTTGATTTCTTGGGTGACTTTTCATCATGCTTCCGCTTCTTGTCCTTCTTTTTAGATGATTTGTCCTTCTTTTTCTTCTTTGACTTGTTGATGCTCTTCTTCGTAGATGATGATGTGTCCTCATCATTGTTTGCAATTTCCATCAGCTCGTCTTCCCCCATCTTCTACTCTATTATATTGTGCGATGAAGCAGTTCCTCTAGTGATGTTTGTTCTGCTACACTTCTATCTACCTGATGGATGGCTGCCATTGTCCCTGGCCTGGATGGCTTGTGCTGATTGGAGATGTCACATCATACACAATAAGAGTGTGCCACTTAAAGTGCTGTACTAAGATTTCTTGCCATGGTCACACAGTTGTCACAATCCCCAATCCCAATCCCCTACACTTTTATGAAATCCAGTAAGGAAGTGCTATGGATAAAACAAGCCCATAATCATGAGCCCCTACCCCGCCATCCACCGCAACGGTGCATGCACAGGCTCACTCTGGAAGTCTCACTCGCGCATAATATCCACCAGCAACCCCCTCCCAAAAGCTGACGAGGGATCATCACCAACGGCAGCGGCGGCATTGCTGTCGCTCGACGGGTTTTTAGCCGAAGCGAACGAACGGCAGCGTGCTCATGAATTTTGCGTCTTGGTGGGGAATACGTTGTGGAGTTTTTCGGATGTTTGGGCTTATGCAAAGGGTGATCCGCCTACGGTGAGTTTATATCTATGTAAATTATTTTCACATCAGCAAACCATCTGATGTAAAGCTTTGTATCCTCAAATGTAAACTCTGCAAACAACTAAACTCTGACATTCTAATTACTGTTCCCCTCCTCTCAGTCCGAAATCAAAATAGTAGGTGCATCCGCATGGAATCCACCCTCGATAACCACAAAAAAGTCGAGCTTTTTATCACCTCAAAAAGGCTCACCAAACAAGGACTTCGCCAGCTTGTCCTCTGAAGTATCATCATCTCCTGCAAAATCAGCCGACTTTTTACTCGTGACATATTCTGGGACACACGTACGGTGTTCGGCACCGACGCCATTGGATAAAGATGTTTGGTTGGCTGCCTTACATGCTGGATTGGAAGGGACTATTTTAGACAATCGAATTGAAACGTTGGCAGTGTTGAGTAAACAGCGCAGCAGCAAGCAGAAGGCAAGCAAACAAAGTAACGGCAATGATCCGTATCAAAAAATTGAAAGCTTTGAGGAAACCAATCGAAGTTGTCGTGGACTTCGGTCACGTACAAAGTCTGGAATGTTGGTCCAATCAGCCATTGATATAGCGATGGAAGCATTCCAATCCGAAATTTCGACCAAGACGATTGTCCCACCACTCCCCAAAGTGGAGGCACGGAATGCAAGATTGGCACATCTTAAAAAGAAGCGAAATGGGTCCATTTATTCCTATGATAGTGGTTACAATGCTACATCAGAACAAGCATCCTGTCACAAAACTGGATATCGTTCTCCCTGTGATGATTGGTCATCACCCCCATCAGAGATTCACTGCACTGCTTGTGGGAAGTATCCACCCGAACATGCCATGAGGATTGATGCCGCACCGCTCCCAGAGTATGGGATGGAGGTTCGTGTAGATTTATGTCATGATTGTTCGATTGCACAGGGCGTGTTACGACATGTTCGGTATTTGGGTTGGTTATATGAAGTTGAGTCTAGTGGCCGTGCTGCCATTTTGGTGGCATGGGAGGAGGTGAAGGAAGTTATGGAAAGAATTCAATGGGAGAATGCGGGGTTAGACTCGGAAGAAGAAGAGGCAACGAATGAGCGAACTTGTGCTCGGGTGGAAAGCAACCGTAAGAATGGATTGACGTCAATCAATTTTGGTTCCCCGAATAAGGAGGGGGTGGAAAAAGAAATGTCCGATGTTGCACTGGATGATTCGGACTGTTCAGGAAATAACAGCGAAGGTGGCCTGTTTGAATCGTTTCCACCCCCACCCCCTTTTATCCCCAAAACCGAAACAGAAAGACATACCGATGAAGCATGTGCGGACGCTTTATTAGACCTTGTATGTGCAGGAAGCTTTATTGAATATCGACAACGTTCGAGTGTGCTTGACTCATTGTGTCACGGGTTAGAGTCAGGCGGGAGGGGATTTGCACCTGAGTTCTTAGAATCAATTGAAGAATTTGCACAAGCCGCGGAGAGTACCTTCTTTTATGGTGTTGAGCTGGAGTGCGAAGATGGCGCCGATGACGCTGTTATGCATCACAGGCAGAGAGTCGGTCTGAAGAAGGAGGCGTTCAAAGTTGCAGGTGACATGAGTGCAGCTATCAAACTATTGTATGAGTATGCCCTGCCTCCAGATCGCGGACTTCTCCCTCAAATCAAACGATACTCTCTAAGCCAATTGAGAGATAATTCGGATATGCTTGCAGCCATTCTGGAGTTTTTCTTGGATTTATGTGACGAGGGACAGTTGGAAGCAGTGTCTTTCTTTTGGCCACAATTGTGTCACATTCATATGCAAATGCTGCCGCCTAGGGGAGTTGAGGAAATGATCCGGGTGGAGTTAATGGAGGACTTTCTTCTTACAGTGGCAACTCGTTATTCTGTCCATCTTGCCCTTGACTTGGTTTGGGGCCTGACTGCCGACCTTGAAGAGAGCTTGAGCTCATCCAATTGCCACCCAACAAGCCGCCTACGACGTTTTGCAGTCCTCCGATTCGTATCAGAGTTGGAAAGTTTGTTGTTCGACTTTGAAGGTGGCTGGGGTGGAGGTGGCGTGAGTTTAAATGGAATGATGTCTCCTTCAGATCATCAAGCTGGTCAATTACGTGGTGCCATGTCGATACTTCAGCTGTACAGGAGGTTTGGTTCGCACTACTTGACACGAAGTGTCCGACTTGAAAAGCTTAAAGCCGAAGCGCTGGAGGCTCTTGGCGAGTATCCATCTTCAATAGACGAGTCTTCCCAAGTAAGGGCTGATATTGCCAAAAACGCGGCTTATTTCTCATCTCATATCTCATTTGCTCGTAAACTGGGCGACATTGCCGAAAAGCTTCGTTTCATGGATGTTCCTAAGCGTTCAAAAGTATTGGAGCTGGAATTCAAAGAGCTGAATGCATCTGGTAAGATACTTGGAGGAGATCCACTGAATAGGCCAGTACTTGGAAGGGTTTACAAAGCTGTGAAAATTCCAATTAACGAAGGTCATGTATTTCGAAGCAAAGAGCGAACTCCGGTTCTATTTCTGACAGAACTTGTTCCAGAGATTTTACCTTCGCAAATGAGTAAGGAAATTATTGAACCCGTCTCTCCAAAGAATGGCTGCTCTTATATTGAGACTGATAATTCAACCGAAGTATCCTCACCACGAGAAGACGATGCTGTGTCGAATATGGACGAAGTGCCATGTAATGAGAACAGTAGACCGGTCAGCGAGGATGACTATATCAAATGTGATGAAAACAAATCGGAAGAGGAAGAAATGGACATGGAAGTCCAAGAATCTTCGACGTCAACTGATAACTTTGTCACTTCTCACGATGTAGATGATGCAAGCAACGAAGATGAGTGCGATGCAGAAGAGCCTGCTGCCGACGAAGTGGAAGACCCTGTAGCGGAAGCGATCGAAGGCATAGTTTCGAAGGTAATTGAAGCTGGTGAAAAGCAAAAGGCTCAAGAGGACTTAATTGACGATGGCGAAACATCTCAGCTATCCCCAACTGATGATCAGCAGCCCAATGATCACGCGAGTAATGACGGAGACGAGATGGAGATTACGAAAGCATCATTAGATGATGTTTTGTCGTGTCCACGTACCCCCTCTTTCCATCGACGAGCAGTTTCAGAGAGCCTGCATAGTGCAACGACTCATGGAGTCCTTGCTCTTACACCAAGAGCGACTGAAGCGACTACAGTCACGAAGGAGGGGAAAGAAATGATCACTGATATGATTGCTGATCTCATCGAAACCAAGCACATGCAGCTTCCTTCACTTGATATCGACGTACGCCAGCGCACTGCATCCATAGACTCTGCAGTTGATTCCAAAAGAGAGGTATTTGATCGGGCCCATCTACAGCAGAATACTATCTCTCCTGTGACAAATGCTTCCAGTGACAAACCAATTGAGTCAGACGAGGTGACTGCGTCTGCATCTGACGCTTCCGAAGGTTCCATCGTCAAATTGCCACCTGGAATCAAACGTGAGAACACAACGAAAATATCAGCCTTAGGTTCAGTCTACTCCAACTCTGTCCGAAGCAACGATTCAACAGAGTTCTCAAGAAGTGCAGGAATCCATTTATCAGCAGACAAGCAATTCCGCAGAGATGTCCTTTTTGCGATTATGGAAAGGGGTATGCGAGGAAGCAACGTCATTGCAAGAGGTGCTGCAAACGCCGCTCGGCGCGCCGTACAAACTATGGATCGCAACAGGGCGATTGCGCTAATGAACGAGGCCACAGGTGATGGCAATAATCAAGAGAGTCACAGTGTGGAGAGTGTAAAACGCCCAACACAAGTAAACTGGAACTCTAGTGACATCACAATAAGTGCTTCGATTGACGAAGATGAAGTCATGGAAGCTTTGCGCCTATTGATTATTCAGAATCGTGTAGCGCAGGAAAATCTAAGCGCTGAAAATGCCGTGAGAAGCACTGAAGCAATTACTGCACCGGTCGATCCTGACACACCTGAAAGAGGCCAAAAGGGAGTAGACGCTGGCGAAGTCGACCATCGATTGGCCGGATGCGGGCGCATATCTTCATCTGTTCTGTCGGCCTTGAGACTATGGAAGGGAGGCATAGTCAGTAATGGAGAACTGCTTGAACTTGTACAGAAAGATCTCCAATTTATTAAGCAGGCAGCCATTTTCGGATCTTCGGACGAAAGCAAACTTATTGAAGACTCTGCCTTTTGGGGGCGATTCTCTTTCGGTGAACGTTGGGCAGAGAAGAAAGCCCGGTTAGCAGCTTCGAGCCCTCATGGATCACTTCCAGGATGGGATTTAGCTGGATCAATTGTCAAGTCCAATGATGACTTGAGACAAGAGGCTTTCGTGATGCAATTAATTGAGCTTTGTGCGGAGGCATTCCAGACAGCTGGTCTCGATCTTTGGATACACCCATACAAAATTGTTGCAACAGGACGATCAACTGGTATTATAGAGTGTGTTCGAAATGCCATGTCATTTGATTCATTGAAGAAAAGACCAGGTTACGGAACAGAAGGGCTGCTTGGCCATTTCCAACGGATGACTGAAATTGCTGCTGACCCATACAAGGCACTGAATGAAGCGAAAGAGAATTTCGTGAGAAGTTTGGCAGCATACTCGCTAATGTCTTACCTATTTCTGTTCAAAGATAGACACAACGGGAACTTGCTTCTTGACACAGCAGGCCACGTCATACACATTGACTTTGGGTTTGTGTTCGGAATCGCTCCAGGTGGATCATTCAGTCTTGAACAATCAACCCCATTTAAGCTCACAGAAGAAATGCTGGAAGTGATGGGTGGTCTCGAGTCTCCCCTCTTTTCTGAATTCGTCACTTTGTTTTGCTGTGGGTTTTTGGCATTGCAAGCTCACGCGGATACATTCCTAACTGTCGTTGAGATTACATGCAAAGGAAGCAACTTCCCTTGCTTTGACGGCAAAGATCCAGATGAAATTGTTTCAAAGTTAAGAGAACGGTTTTGTCCAGAGCTCAGCAAGTCACAGACGGTGGCTTACGCGTTGGATTTGATCAAGTTTGCTACGACATCATACGGCACGAAGCAGTATGATTACTTTCAGTACTTGTCTCAGGGAATTGCAACTTAAGAAATTCAGATCTAGATGCTGAAGTAGCAATAATCTGAAAAATAATTAAGCATCCGCACTTATCAAAAGTAAACTTTTGTTTCCCTTTCTACATTTCTACACACTGACTCTGGTTCATCATCGAACGATTTCTTTTCCAACCTCAGACCATAAGATCGGCTCAATCAATGCATGCATCTTTTTGTGTCTGTCTGTTTTGTTCAAGTCGCGTCTCCCTTGACTATAAGTCCTCTGAATTATTTTTGATCCACATTTTTACGGTATACTCACGGAAACGTGGTTTATCTATTCTTCCATGGGAGCACTACAGGATTGTAAACACCAGCGTCACTATCACCATCAAACTCGTCTCTATTGGCCACATTTTCTTCTTCCACTCGTTTCCGAGCTGCCTGCAACTTATCAGGCGGCATGTAACTCAAAAAGTCAAACAGCCTCTCTCTACACTCTGTCAAATTGGAAGTGATATACTCTTTTTGATCCTTCTCAAATGGGCCGGATTTGAGGTCACTCTTAACGTAATCTATTGCATTTTGCAGGGCTTCAGCGCTCTCAAATCCTGCCGTTGTTGCATCAACCAACGCTGATGTTGGCGTAACGTACTCCGCTGCAAATGTAATTTGATCCAACAAACGATAGTTCTTCTCCACCAAGCGAAGGGTTAATTTCATTTTGCTCTTAAGCACATCTTGTTCAGTGGCCTTGTTTACAAAACGTTCCTGCTGGACAGTCGCCTCTTGTACACGGGACATGAGATATAGCGATTCACGCAGCGGATCTGGATCAGGTGTGTATGCTAGCGCTGGTTGGGTGGCTTGCGTCAATGCCGTGGCGATAGGAGTCGCGAGTATTATACGTTGGATTGCATCTCGTCGGTTCGGAGAATTAGTCAATGACAAAGCCAGAACTGTAGTAGTCAGAAGCAAGGAGACTAGACAGATGTATAAGAAGGAGCTGATCTTCAGTGTCATCGTGGGTGATATAATTAAAAATCTTGTGTCATATGAAAAGGGAAAAGACTAACCACAGGCAGAGGTAATAGGACCATGTTCTTCTGCATGTTGCATGGTTGCGTGTTGACTGTTGACGTTGAACGCATCTTTTTTGTTGAGGAGCCGGTACTTAGGTAGGTGTGTAAGGTAAGTAGGAGCCTCGCCGTCATACGCATCGCTACAGTCCATGCGACATAATTGTCATCCACTCTGCAATGCCCCTGCATACTACTACTTGACCAACTACAATCAACAGTACAAAATGGGCAGCAACAAGAATCGTCAAGTCACCCGGAGAGGATTGGGATTGGGCAGAAGCAGGTATTACAATGCCATACCCACACTTCAGGACTGTGAGGACTGCAGCGAACATTAGTGCTCCAATTCTATCTCCTTCTCGTCTCCCTTCACCATCCTCCAATTGATGATCAAACTAATATCATGAACGAGGAATCAGCCACCTTGGACCATGACAGCTTCGATCCATTGCCTTGGTCACTGCCAAAGGAGACATCATCTATCAGATATCAGACAAGCGAAGAGTTCATGGCAGGCTACATAGCGTTGAAAAGAAAGCACAATATTCCGTTGCCATGGGAGCAAGACAAATACAAAGAAGATAAAGTCCGCTTACCTCGCCCAATTATAGGGCTTAACTTTCCCAAATCTGCAACGACGACAATGAGCGAGTATTTCACATGTGGCGGCATTACTTCTTGTCATACCTATGTGGAAGATGATCGTATTGGCATATGTATGATGGATAATCACTTGGCAGACAAACCTCCAATGGAAGGGTGTAATACTGAGCGAACAGAGGATGGAGTCAATGAGCCAGTCGAAGTCATCTTTGATATAGGGCTACAAGGTCCTCCATGTTACTATGCTAGCCTCCATGAAGGAGGACTCGATAACATTGCAAAGCACTATCCTGAAGGAACAATCATGTTGGTGACACGAAATGCAACTAAATGGTTTAAAAGTTTCACTGAATGGAGGTGGGGAGAACTTCTAGAGGAGTGGGGACAAGGATCTTGCGCTTTTGATGGTAGTTTGGGGGGCGAAGAAATGGAGTATTGGAATGACTTGTACATCTCCAGTGAAAGCAACACACAAAAGATTCGAGAATTCGCGTTGAAAACATTTATCTTTGACATATGTTGAGGTAGAGTTAGAGAATGATAAGTTGGCGGAGCATCTAGAGCTTTATACTGGTGTGAAACAGTCGTGTGTTCAAGTTTGTCATCCGGGAGATGATTGGATTCGAAAACATAATACTACGAGCAGATGCCATCCTGCCGGAGAGGAACCCCCAGAAATTGATCATGATGTGGAAAATGATAATAATAACTAAGTTAATCTAATTGATCCTGATGTGGAAAATGATGGCACTTCATACTACTACAAGAGTGACCAGGCATGCTTCCGATGGCGCACGTCAAGACTTGAAGAGTGTCCATTTGGATTTGGTATTAATCTCTTTTCATGCACATTATCAAGGGCATATATTCTTCGTCGTAGGTGACCTGATGAGGCCCAATTTGGATGGCTTCGACCTCCACACTCTTCCACACATCGCATGTAACGCTGTGGGTATGGAAATCAACAGCTTCTAGTGGCTCATTAAAATTGGTTACGATAGTATAGAAGGATATATTCCACTGCGCATGCTCTTTGTAGGTGTATCACCGATGATGCAACGTCGTAGATGACCTGATGAGGCCCGATAATTTCGATCACATCAACCTCCACTTTCAACCATAGCATTTGATGGTCGTATCGACGTCGCTGGACGCTACAATGTGGTAGGTGACCTGATGAGGCCATCTAGGCTCGACGACTGCTAGCTCCTCTGTGACGGCCATATCGTATCTCACGCTGTGAATGTGGCAATCAACTGCTTCAAGTGACCCATTATAGTTGGCCTTGATAGTATAGAAACATCTTTTTCACGGATCAAGCATTTGTTTAACGTATCGGCGTCGCTGCAACATCGTAGGTGACCTGATGAGGCCATCTGAGACGGCTGCCAGCACTACTCTCTAGCATCATATCGTATCTCACGCTGTGAATATGGCAATCAACTGCTTTTAGTGACCCATAATCAGTTGGCCATGATAGTATAGAAGCATCTTTTTCACGGCTCAAGCAATTGTTCAACGTATCGGCGTCGCTACAACGTCGTAGGTGACCTGATGAGGCCATCTTGAGACGACTGCCAGCACTACTCTCTAGCATCATATCGTATCTCACGCTGTGAATATGGCAATCAACTGCTTCTAGTGACCCATTATAGTTGGCCATGATAGTATAGAAGCATCTTTTTCACGGCTCAAGCATTTGTTCAACGTATCGGCGACCCATTATAGTTGGCCATGATAATATAGAAGCATCTTTTGCACGGCTCAAGCAATTGTTCAACGTATCGGCGTCGCTACAACGTCGTAGGTGACCTGGTGAGGCATCTGAGACGACTGCCAGCACTACTCTCTAGCATCATATCGTATCTCACGCTGTGAATATGGCAATCAACTGCTTTTAGTGACCCATTATAGTTGGCCGTGGTAGTATAGAAGCATCTTTTGCACGGCTCAAGCATTTGTTCAACGTATCGGCATCGCTACAACGTCGTAGGTGACCTGATGAGGCCATCTGAGACGGCTGCCAGCACTACTCTCTAGCATCATATCGTATCTCACGCTGTGAATATGGCAATCAACTGCTTTTAGTGACCCATTATAGTTGGCCATGATAGTATAGAAGCATCTTTTGCACGGCTCAAGCATTTGTTCAACGTATCGGCGTCGCTACAACGTCGTAGGTGACCTGATGAGGCATCTGAGACGGCTGCCAGCACTACTCTCTAGCATCATATCGTATCTCACGCTGTGAATATGGCAATCAACTGCTTTTAGTGACCCATTATAGTTGGCCATGATAGTATAGAAGCATCTTTTGCACGGCTCAAGCATTTGTTCAACGTATCGGCGTCGCTACAACGTCGTAGGTGACCTGATGAGGCATCTGGAGACGGCTGCCAGCACTACTCTCTAGCACCATATCGTATCTCACGCTGTGAATATGGCAATCAACTGCTTTAGTGACCCATTATAGTTGGCCATGATAGTATAGAAGCATCTTTTGCACGGCTCAAGCATTTGTTCAACGTATCGGCGTCGCTACAACGTCGTAGGTGACCTGATGAGGCATCTGAGACGGCCGCCAGCACTACTCTCTAGCACATATCGTATCTCACGCTGTGAATATGGCAATCAACTGCTTCTAGTGACCCATTATAGTTGGCCATGATAGTATAGAAGCATCTTTTGCACGGCTCAAGCATTTGTTCACGTATCGGCGTCGCTACAACGTCGTAGGTGACCTGATGAGGCATCTGGAGACGACTGCCAGCACTACTCTCTAGCACATATCGTATCTCACGCTGTGAATATGGCAATCAACTGCTTTTAGTGACCCATTATAGTTGGCCATGATAGTATAGAAGCATCTTTTGCACGGCTCAAGCATTTGTTCACGTATCGGCGTCGCTACAACGTCGTAGGTGACCTGATGAGGCATCTGAGACGGCCGCCAGCATACTCTCTAGCACCATATCGTATCTCACGCTGTGAATATGGCAATCAACTGCTTCTAGTGACCCATTATAGTTGGCCATGATAGTATAGAAGCATCTTTTGCACGGCTCAAGCATTTGTTCAACGTATCGGCGTCGCTACAACGTCGTAGGTGACCTGATGAGGCCATCTGAGACGGCCGCCAGCACTACTCTCTAGCACCATATCGTATCTCACGCTGTGAATATGGCAATCAACAGCTTTTAGTGACCCATTATAGTTGGCCATGATAGTATAGAAGCATCTTTTGCACGGCTCAAGCATTTGTTCGACGTATCGGCGTCGCTACAACGTCGTAGGTGACCTGATGAGGCATCTGAGACGGCCGCCAGCATCTACTCTCTAGCACCATATCGTATCTCACGCTGTGAATATGGCAATCAACTGCTTCTAGTGACCCATTATAGTTGGCCACGATAGTATAGAAGCATCTTTTGCACGGATCAAGCATTTGTTCAACGTATCGGCGTCGCTGCAACATCGTAGGTGACCTGATGAGGCCATCTGAGACGGCTGCCAGCACTACTCTCTAGCATCATATCGTATCTCACGCTGTGAATATGGCAATCAACTGCTTTTAGTGACCCATTATAGTTGGCCATGATAGTATAGAAGCATCTTTTGCACGGATCAAGCATTTGTTCAACGTATCGGCGTCGCTACAACGTCGTAGGTGTCCTGATGAGGCCATCTGAGACGGCTGCCAGCACTACTCTCTAGCATCATATCGTATCTCACGCTGTGAATATGGCAATCAACTGGTTTTAGTGACCCATAACAGTTGGCCATGATAGTATAGAAGCATCTTTTGCACGGCTCAAGCATTTGTTCAACGTATCGGCGTCGCTACAACGTCCTAGGTGAATCTCACGCTGTGAATATGTCAATCAACTGCTTCTAGTAACCCATTATAGTTTGCCATGATAGTATAGAAGGATATTTGCTACTGCTCATGCTCTTTGTATGTGTATCAACAATGCTGCAACGTCGTAGGTGTCTTGATGTGGCTAGCACCAGTCGAGTTGGGAGAAATGTGTGATTATTGCAAAAAGATGCTATTTGGTACGAGAGAAAAGGTAGCTAAGGTAGATTTGTATGTTTATAGACGTTCCAAACCTGGCTAATTGGATTCTTTTTACTCATAAGAAAGCAACAGCACAAATCGGTCTTATTTTTCATTAGTCTACTGGATATTCATAAGCGTGTAAACCTCAATCATTACTAACACCTTCATGAAAGGTAGGGTGTGCATTTTTCTCTCACAAGCACATCTAGGGAAATGGGAAAGTGACACAATTACATCATCATCATCCCAAGCACAGCAGCAGCTGAGGATACCAAGAGCCCAATGGTAACTAAAAGACTATTGCTTCCGCTAGGAGTTCCACCACCTGCTAGCGTGCTGATCCCTGGTGGAGTTGCAGTCGGAAATAATGTTAAACCAGTGGTTTCGGGTTGAGCGGGAGTATTGGGATCGGGAACACAGCTGTCTGGATCAAAGCCTGATTTTTCAGCAACACATTCATTTTCATAGCTACAACTATCCTTTCCGCATAGGATGGGAGCATAATTCATTGAACAACCTTCAGTCACAGGCTGTCTGCAGCATTCAGTTGCACCTGCAGCATCAGCCTCGCATTGACTACTGTACACGCAAGAGCTTGGGCCACACGTGACCGGCTCGTAGATGGCAGCACAAGCTACGTCATTAGGTACAGCATTGCAGCACTGATCCGATGAATAACCAGCAGCATCGGCAAGACATTGATTCGAATATCTGCATTGTTCTGATCCACATGTCACAGGCGTGGAATCCGCAGTACATGCAACGCCTTCCGGAACCTGAGCGCAGCAGTAAGTTGCACCTGCAGCATCAGCCTGACATTGATTACTATAAACGCATGGGATCGAACCGCATTCGACTGGCTTAAAGTCAGCTGTACAGAAAATACCATCTGGGACAGCATTGCAGCACTGATTCGAGTTGTAGCCAGCAGAATCAGCAAGACACTGATTTGAATAGCTGCACTGCTTTCCTCCAGGTGGACCACAACTAACTGATGCAATGTCAGCCGTACAGGCACTGAGTTTCAATGAAGAATGAATATGCAGAAGTATGAGATATGATGGCTGAAGATGATCTCTAAACATCAAGATTGTGTCATTTACTTACGTATTGCTGCGAGTATCCTGGCAGCAGTCAGCTCCGAGATCAAATCCAGCGCTTTGAGCATCGCAAACAGTCTTGTAGGCACATTTGTTGGGGCCACAAGTGTATGGATTTGCTGGTTCACCCTCGCAATCCTTGTCACCCACCGCACAGGTTGGTGGTGGTGCAGTACATTGCGAGGAATCATATCCAGCCAGCGAGGCAATACACTCATTAGCGTAAGGACATTGCTTGCTTCCACATAATAGCGGAGAGGAAATCATTCCACATGAACTTGGCATGGGAGCCTGGCAGCAATCAGCTTCGACATCGAAGCCGGCCGCCTCGGCTAGACACCTATTTTTGTAAGCACAGTTGTAATCTGTGCCACAGCTGTAGGGATTGGTGGGCTCAAAATCGCCTATTGCATAGAAGAACACAATACATGATGTGAGTTGGAATGTATGTACAGATGAACTAGCACACGATTACGACATATTGTTACTATACTCACATTGTCCATTGTCGTTGCTGGGGCAGGTCTGAGCCCGAGCAATGCCAAAGATGGTGGCGGTCAAAATGATGGTAGCGCGAGAGAGAAGGGTCATGATGTTCTTTTATGACAAAAATTATGAGCCTTCAATCTGATGAAGTACATACAATATCTTTACACTGCGCATCACAGATAGATCGCAGTCGTATGAAAGTGAGATCGTGATGTTGTATGCAGCATTTGTAGAGGTTTAGTAACATCTGCTCATCATCGGCCTATTGATCGGCCTATTGATCGGCCTATTGATCGGCCTATTGAAACAGAACGGAGAGCTAGCAGGCCGGTGGCGGTGGCTGCGCTTTTTCATTTTTTGTCGACAAGCCCAAAGATGAAAGATTCTAGAGGTTGGTCCCGTCTCGTCCCGTCGGGAACGGGACGGGATTTTCGGGCCGGGATTCATATCACATCCCGTCCCGAGACCATCGATCCCGGGATTCCCGGGATTTTGATGCGTACGTGGCTCAGCAAGGCTCGCAGGCTCATAGAGGTTGTTCCATCACAGCAACGTGATGCAATGCTAAAAAAACTGAACAATTTCCTTTTCTACTATCGCAGCACACTTTTAAATGGGTAATCGGTACCTTTCTATGACGACGTTGACAGTGGTAGACACAAATGCTCTGGCCTTGTGGGGCTGGCCGCAGGCTCAAATTGGACCTCATCAGTCATCAGGGCTTAGTCGAGGCTGCAGTACAGCTGATATGTGTGATAGTGCATTAAAACTTGATATTCTCCTACGAAATTGCAGTAGCAGATATCAAAGGCTAGCACCCGTCTATGCTCATATTGACAGCGATAGACAAGATACGGTTACGGTGGCGGTGGGCAACCAAAATTTGACCTCCCGATGCATCCGAGGTTGTTGCATCGCCGCTTCATGATGCAATGCTCTTAATACTAAACATTCCCCTTTTGTACGTCTATACCTAACTTTAATTGGCGACAAGCGTTGGATTGTACTAAAGTTGACAGCGCTAAACACGATATCGTAGTCTAATGTGTGCTGGAGGTCTGCCCGAATTGATGACGGGAGAAATTGTCGTGCAGGTCCGATGCGAGACAAATCGATGAGCAGATTCGTTGAGCTTCTCTACAATCCCAATGAACTATAATTGGAGCAGCGCATACTTCGATGCTCATATTGACAACGTGAGTTCGATAAGGCGATCCAATGTGGTGCTGGCGGCCATCCCAAATTGGACTTGGAGGACCTCATCAGGTCACCTACGAGGTTGTCGTGCCAGCACTGCTCGAAAAGAGACGATGCGCAGCTACAATTGCATTCTCTGCTATCGCAACCGAATATAATGGTCCACTAGAAGCTGTTGGTTGCTCTCATTGACAGCGTTAGCAACGATAGATACTAGAGTGCTCGTTGTTTGGGACAATCCCGGGATTTCCCGGGATCCCGTCCCGTCGGACATCGTCCTATCCCGGATCCCGGAGAGGGCGTCGGGACGGGACGGGACCACCTCTAAAAGATTGCATGTTGCTGGAAGATTCCGGATATTCCCTATTGAGAGGAGTCCCATATATTTCATCTCTCCCAAAACAAGAAAGACGTTGCTGATCTGCCGTTGAGTTTACGAGAAACACCACTCACTACATTTTTATAGTGTACAGCGTTCTTCACGCTTTTCGGGTTTCCCATTCAAAATTTGAATTCCTACGTTGATTCAGTATGAATGACGTAATGAGTCTTATAAAAACACTTTGGGCCAATTTCTGTCAACTCATCATTCATCAAGCAACTCCCCGCGCTGACAATGACGAAATGATGCCTAGAGCCGGAGCCTGCTACACACACGACGTCGATTTTTGGCCGATCCTAAAGCATCAATTAAGCCCACATACGTGTTAACTTTCGATTAAACCCTTAGGGATCACCTGGAACCACCCAGTAATAAAATTTCTGAAGCACATATCCACATCACCTACAGCGACAACTCATGTCAATATAAGTGGAGTATGACGAGTCTTCCGCACATATATTGTGTATTCACTTCGACAGACTTAGTATAATTGATAATAAGCGCCTCGAGACCGAGATCTGCCTTGATCAAGAGGAGTTGACGGCAGCAACACGAGCGTTATGATCATGGCACAATTCACCTCCGTTCGCCCTATTGACATGAAGAAGCAACCTCCGAGACATTACTACTACCGAAGATCAAGGCAAATACCTCATCAGCCGATGATAATATAATATTTATTGCACTTTTGCTGCTGCGAACATAATTGTGAATCATCATTAGTCACATTCGTTGCGAACGACCGTCGATGCCGATTTGAGGAGGCATCTGGATAGTAGACAGAGAACCATACACCAATACAATTGTGGAAGTCTTTGATAAAATGATCATCATGACTCATCAACACCATTCGACCAATAAGAGTAATAAGCAATCAAAATGTCGTGATAACCGAAGAGGCGCTCGAGAAGACTTGCCGCTCGCGAAGTGGAATCAATCTAGTTGTGCCTACTTCAATTTGGATGCAAGCCGAAGACATCGACATTGCAGCCCAACATAAAAAGCAATATACAATATATTCATGAAGAAGGCCGTTTCGGGCCGCAAGTGATCCAAATAATCATTAGGTGGTCAACGTGGGTGACCTTACAACAATGCACTGCATCTGAAGTGATGGGTCCATTCGGCTTCTAGCCAGAGGCCAAAGCAAACACTACGCCCGATAATGATTGGAACTGCCAAGCTCTACCGGAATAATACGAAGATAATGTAGATCACACGATAGTGTCAGTGAACTAATTGCCTGCCAGTTGTCTCTTGTCCAATGCCGACTTTTTAGTAACAACAAAATAGCTTTTGAGAAACTTTATTACGATTTTGCATTTCACCCAATATCCAACAACAAGCATAGATTGCGTTTGCACTTTCAATAGAATGTGGTAACAAGGACACGATCCAGTGGCAAGGCAGATAGAAGACGTTGAACAGTCGTGCCAATGATGTATAAGTGTTTTGTTTGCGGCCCACTCGCACCTACACACTGTTGTTTGCTGGTTTTGATTCGTTTTGATTGTTTGTCTTCGTACACATACTGTTGTTGATCTATTGTACTCTTGATCTTACACCTCATGAACACTTCCAGATGAGGAAATACCCGAGATCTTCCTCAATATCAGCGGTATTATATGGATTGTTTTATTCATTCTATCTCAAGATTTGCTGTGGCTGTATCATATTCTAAAAGAGGTAACTAACTTTCTCCAAAAGTTCTTGAGCATCGACAACTTATGTATACAACTATTTGTTCCATCAACAAGTGTTTTTATCCCAACATGATACCAATATTCACCGTATATTATGACCGAATCGTAGATGATGGTATTGCGTTATTTCATTGCATATTATGTACTCAAAGTCTACGATAGGGTGGCAACGGAACGATAAGTACACATTTTTCAAGGACGTGATGGTGACTATAATTTCTCAGCAGTGGTTAAAGATGCGACACTAATCCGCTTCATCTATGAAACCGATGGTATTTATGTTCGTAATCAAAGGCGAAATTTGTTGTGATATATTCCTGTGGTGACCTGCTGCTACCGGAAGAGCGGCCGTCATGGTGATGATGTTTGTGGAGGTGGAGAGAGGTGGAGGTGAGTTTGTGTCAAGTCGAGTCAAATCGAAATCTTGGTATGTTTCTACGGTAGGAATCAAATTCTACGGAGGTCATCGATATTCATGAAGAACGCAGTGTAGTGAGGTTTGGTGTATCAACAATGCTGCAACGTCGTAGGTGTCTTGATGTGGCTAGCACCAGTCGAGTTGGGAGAAATGTGTGATTATTGCAAAAAGATGCTATTTGGTACGAGAGAAAAGGTAGCTAAGGTAGATTTGTATGTTTATAGACGTTCCAAACCTGGCTAATTGGATTCTTTTTACTCATAAGAAAGCAACAGCACAAATCGGTCTTATTTTTCATTAGTCTACTGGATATTCATAAGCGTGTAAACCTCAATCATTACTAACACCTTCATGAAAGGTAGGGTGTGCATTTTTCTCTCACAAGCACATCTAGGGAAATGGGAAAGTGACACAATTACATCATCATCATCCCAAGCACAGCAGCAGCTGAGGATACCAAGAGCCCAATGGTAACTAAAAGACTATTGCTTCCGCTAGGAGTTCCACCACCTGCTAGCGTGCTGATCCCTGGTGGAGTTGCAGTCGGAAATAATGTTAAACCAGTGGTTTCGGGTTGAGCGGGAGTATTGGGATCGGGAACACAGCTGTCTGGATCAAAGCCTGATTTTTCAGCAACACATTCATTTTCATAGCTACAACTATCCTTTCCGCATAGGATGGGAGCATAATTCATTGAACAACCTTCAGTCACAGGCTGTCTGCAGCATTCAGTTGCACCTGCAGCATCAGCCTCGCATTGACTACTGTACACGCAAGAGCTTGGGCCACACGTGACCGGCTCGTAGATGGCAGCACAAGCTACGTCATTAGGTACAGCATTGCAGCACTGATCCGATGAATAACCAGCAGCATCGGCAAGACATTGATTCGAATATCTGCATTGTTCTGATCCACATGTCACAGGCGTGGAATCCGCAGTACATGCAACGCCTTCCGGAACCTGAGCGCAGCAGTAAGTTGCACCTGCAGCATCAGCCTGACATTGATTACTATAAACGCATGGGATCGAACCGCATTCGACTGGCTTAAAGTCAGCTGTACAGAAAATACCATCTGGGACAGCATTGCAGCACTGATTCGAGTTGTAGCCAGCAGAATCAGCAAGACACTGATTTGAATAGCTGCACTGCTTTCCTCCAGGTGGACCACAACTAACTGATGCAATGTCAGCCGTACAGGCACTGAGTTTCAATGAAGAATGAATATGCAGAAGTATGAGATATGATGGCTGAAGATGATCTCTAAACATCAAGATTGTGTCATTTACTTACGTATTGCTGCGAGTATCCTGGCAGCAGTCAGCTCCGAGATCAAATCCAGCGCTTTGAGCATCGCAAACAGTCTTGTAGGCACATTTGTTGGGGCCACAAGTGTATGGATTTGCTGGTTCACCCTCGCAATCCTTGTCACCCACCGCACAGGTTGGTGGTGGTGCAGTACATTGCGAGGAATCATATCCAGCCAGCGAGGCAATACACTCATTAGCGTAAGGACATTGCTTGCTTCCACATAATAGCGGAGAGGAAATCATTCCACATGAACTTGGCATGGGAGCCTGGCAGCAATCAGCTTCGACATCGAAGCCGGCCGCCTCGGCTAGACACCTATTTTTGTAAGCACAGTTGTAATCTGTGCCACAGCTGTAGGGATTGGTGGGCTCAAAATCGCCTATTGCATAGAAGAACACAATACATGATGTGAGTTGGAATGTATGTACAGATGAACTAGCACACGATTACGACATATTGTTACTATACTCACATTGTCCATTGTCGTTGCTGGGGCAGGTCTGAGCCCGAGCAATGCCAAAGATGGTGGCGGTCAAAATGATGGTAGCGCGAGAGAGAAGGGTCATGATGTTCTTTTATGACAAAAATTATGAGCCTTCAATCTGATGAAGTACATACAATATCTTTACACTGCGCATCACAGATAGATCGCAGTCGTATGAAAGTGAGATCGTGATGTTGTATGCAGCATTTGTAGAGGTTTAGTAACATCTGCTCATCATCGGCCTATTGATCGGCCTATTGAAGCAACGGAGAGCAGTACAGCTGCGCTTTTTCATTTTTGTCGAAAAGCCCAGAAGATGAAAGATTGCGTTTGGTTCTCATTCTCTCCTCTATCTATCTGCCCAGTTCTCCCATGCCCATGCTAGGGACTCCTCAACAAAAGGACCAGTTGTTTACCAGCTTACTTACTTTTTGTCCCGTTCGAATCATATTGATTCCTCTGTACAGCTTCCCGCCATTGAGCCGCCCAGCACCACCATGACAACAATTTTATCACCACTCCCTTTCATTGTTTTGTTGAGTAGGAAACCTATTTAGTTACAATCTTAGAGTCGGAACCATGCAGATCTTTGTAAAGACACTTACGGGTGAGTTTTTTTTATGCAGCTGCCAGTATTTTATCGTTCCTATGATATACGATATGCTAACGAAAGTAGGTTCTGTTCATTACTCCCCATGAAATCTCTATCTCGGCGTCCCGGACGATGACTTGACTCTCCCCATCTATCATTCATCATGACGCTCTCATCATGACTCTTGTCTTGACTCATGACTTGCCTTTGTTTCCATGTGCTGGGACGCATCGCGTGACTTGATACCGCTGTTGCTGAATTAAACAACAGGCAAGACCATCACGCTCGATGTTGAGCCATCGGATACCATTGACAATGTCAAAACCAAGATCCAAGACAAGGAGGGAATCCCCCCTGATCAGCAGCGTTTGATCTTCGCTGGTAAGCAATTGGAAGATGGACGTACTCTCTCCGATTACAACATCCAGAAGGAGTCCACTTTGCACTTGGTCCTCCGTCTTCGTGGAGGAGGAAAGAAGAGGAAGAAGAAGGTTTACACCAAGCCCAAGAAGAACAAGCGTGTCCACAAGGCCGTTCCTCTTCAGACCCTCAAGTACTACAAGGTTGAGGATGGAGGAAAGGTTGTCAGGCTTAGAAAGTACTCTCCCGTCGCCGGAATTGGATGCTTCATGGCCCAACACCACGATCGTTACTACTGCGGAAAGAGTGGAACCACCTTCCTTTACGAGGATATGAAGGAGTAAATTAAAAGTTATTGAAAGCTTACTACTATAATTCATAAGAATGCCGTTGCAAATTACTTTGCCTTCGTGTGCATCTATCAGTATTACTTACGCCACCCCATTTTTCGTCAGCCTTTTGGATCATGAACTTGTGTAGAGAGAAGACAGACTGTGTCGTCCACTGTATTCAGGAAGTACATCATCTTCTACTCGTCGAAGTGAAAGAAATCTATCAAAGAAAAGATGGCTTATTGCATCTACCATGTTGTTCTTCTTTAGACAATACGATACAATTTGAATGAATTATTTGAATTAGCCTATTTGAAATAAGAGTCACAATGATACAGAACATTAAACATGCTGGATTTGATACAACAATGGAAGTGATAATATACAGGAGATGTCCCATTGCAGCTGTACATTTGGAAAAATATGTTGCGGTTCGATGCGACCTCTATGGAGAATAATCCTCTCCATCTACATCCGACCTCTTGACAAACCTGCCCTTGATTCTTGGCCTACTATCAGCCAACTTCTTCCTACAATCGTACTTGATTCGTTTCCTCCAAATGCGACTTCGGCGCTTGGAATGAAACTTGGAAATACGGGCCTTGCGTTCTTCAGGAAGGTATATCCCAATCCTACCGCCCTTGTTCAGGAGATCCATGGGACAAGCCGTGTGAGATAGTGAAAAACCGTCTCCTTGCGACGCATCCGCTGGCTCTGGTAAACCTGCGGCAGCAGCCGCTGCGGCATCACTCCCATGTGGCATGTGGATGGTATTTTCTGTCAAGGCTTGGGGGAAAGGGCGAGACGCGCTGACTGTTCTTGTAGAGGCACCACCTTTCGAGGTAGTCTTGGTGTACTTGATGGGCGAATGAGAAAGCTTTGCTCCTCTTGCTGTCTGCTTCACTTGCGCAGAGGGAGCTGCTCCCTGGCCAATCACAGGGCGCACTGGCTCTGCAGAAGCAGCAGCAATTTTGAATGAGGGTTTTGGTCTCCGTCCCGACGAAGTAGGTTTTATTGTCGCGGCAGCTGGTCCTTGTTGAGCTGAACTAGAAGCCAGAAGAGGACCTTGCTGGCTTAAGACAGAGTCAGCGGAGAGTTCTTGCTTGGTGGTGTGCATGAGGGCAGATTCTTCATGAATACCGCCATCACAGAAGCTTGTGGGGTCAAAGATAATGGAGTCGCCTCGGAGCCTATTTCCACTTGGCATGCTTCCAACTAAGGAGTCGGGGATAGGCGGAAGGTCCTCGTTTGCATCAATGCCAAATGAAAAGAACTCGAAGGAAAATCCACGATCACGACGAAGAGAAGTGCCCATGGCATTATCTGCTACGTCTCCCTTGAAAGAAACGTTCTTCTCATTATTGTGGTCGTCGACCACACTCCCGACGAAGTCTAGTACGGAGGGATCTAAATCCATGGAGAAAATCCTACCTCTTGCAGGAGGATTGACATCCACAGCAGATGCGACCTCCTGAGGTTGGGCGGGCACAACTGTGTCAAGCTGCGTCGCACTCTGATTCCTTGAAGGGGGGCCTAAGCTTGGAACTACCGCATTAGGAGCAGCTGACATGAGAGACTTCGTTTTCTTGGTGACTGACGATTGCTTGGAAGATTTAATATTGGAAGTATTTGGAGTGCTTGCATTGGGATTGACCGGCGCTGCTCGTGCAGGGGTGTCCTCCTTACCTGCTAACGGATTGGGCACCGGCTTCATCCCTCCGGCATATATAGGAGCTAGAGGTCGTAGAGGTACCATGCCTTGAGCCGCTTTAGCCTGAGCTGTAAGAGTTTTTGGAGACTTGGTTTGTTTGTTTCCTGTCTTCGCTCTTGCTCCAGGCGCTGGTGCAACGGAACTTCCATTTGCCAATGCTGTGACTGGTGCAGGCTGTATCGGATTCGACGCTGTTTTCAAGTCTGTATCTAATCTCCGCTTCTTTGTCTCTGGCATCGCTGATGAAGATTCTTGTGTTGTGTTTTGATCAGATGCTGCAGCTGACATCTGTGGATTTGGTGTCGGTGCAGGCGGCGCTAACGTTGAAGATACTTTTTCCGTCGCTACTGATTTACTTGCTCTCTGATACATAGTTCTTCCTCCACCCGGTGATGTTGGTTGTTTGGTTTGTTCATTCGCTATTGCAGCACTCTCAGATGCAACTTGACTGGTATCAGCTACCTCAATTGAAGAAAAAGAGGAAGATGCCGATGCAGGAGGAGTTACGTGCTGCGCAGAAGAATCATCTTCACACGGTAGCTTAGAAACAACAGCCTCCTTTTGCACCTCTAGTTGTTCATCAACAGTTAAAAACTTTCTCTTCCCCAACGCTTGTGTTGCTTCATCAATCTCATCTTCTTCATTCGAGTTGTTGGTTTTGTTGTTGTTGTCGTTATTTCCAAGTTTCTCTCCTCCAGATGACGCAGCTGACTCAACGATACTCGACACAAGAGCAGCTGTCAACTCTCGTTTCGCGGCATCATCACCTTCATCCGACGGCGCTTCGGCAACACCATCGGCTTCGACACTAGCAATCTCTTCATCCTCGAACTCATCGACACCGCCATGGACAGCATCGTCGTCGTCATCATCATCATCACGACGGAGCCGTTGACTTCGTCGGTGTTCTTTGGAATGATGGGCTTCGGTTGCGCATCCTTCTTTCGTTCGCGCCAACGAGGTTGAGAGAGTTGATCGAGTGGAGATAGTAGTCATAGTTGAAGCAATAGGAAAGAGCAAAATGGGGATAGATTGGACAAAGCTTTGGGGGAGCAGAGGTCGCAGGGTACTTTTAGTGCAGATGTTACAAAATATTGATGCAGGTGGCCTCTTGATGGAAACATTCCGTGCTTTTGTTGGTTTTTGGGGGCGACAAAGTCGAGTAAGAGGTAAGTTAGAAGAAAATTGATTATATGTGTATCTTGGAATTAGTAGATATGAAGTCGGTGCGACATTAACTGAGACTTGATGTGCAGTGCAGATTCAGTAGCTTCATTTTCCAAATGGAATTTTATGGCTCGCTTGAGGTGGGAAGCCTGAGAGCACTTCTCTACTGAACGAAACACTGCAATTAGCTAAAAACAGTACCTAGTAGTTAGAGCTCTTAAAAAGCAAGCGCACACTCCAATAAAGCCAGACATCTAATAACAATACAGGGAATGGGGGAAGAAGAGTAAAAGTAATAAACAACTAATAAATAAGCGACTCTCATTCTCGATGTTTCAAGCTATACGTGTCAATGAGAACACTATTCTCATCCACTGCAGATAGCAATAGATCACCTTCGTTGTCCTTACATCCACAAAATTGTACGCCGCAAGCAAATCGGTTGACCCAACTTCTTGCTTTCGACTTTGAATCAGGAAATGAATTTCGTATAGATGAAACCATTTCTGACATAACACTTGCTGTAGCAATACTACTCGAAGATGAAATTGTCGTATCATCGAGACTTGCACTGGCAGAATCATCGTGACTTGTAGGGCTCCTTAACCAGCCTCCATTTCGTAGTTGATCTTTCAGCTTCGCGAGACCTGAGCTGCTCGCAGAGTATATAGACCAATCGTCATACTCATCATCCGTGCTGTATGGATGGCTATCCAAGGCTGAAGAAATATCCGAGCTGCTATCAGTGGGGGCAGACCTAATTGATGTTTCCTTACTGTGAGCCCTTGATAAAGTTGCACCAGAAAACGCATCCATGACATATTGAACTGGTTCCTTTTCTTCCTCTACCTCTGCTTGACCTTCATCACTTTCATTGCTTACAGCACTCAAGACAGGATCTTCTATGAAATGTGATACAGGCTTTGTGAAATCAGTGGACTTTGGATCAGATACCTTGACAAGAACACGAATTGAAGAGTTTCTTTCCAAGCTACATTTCATCGTATCACCCTTAAGCGTCACCATAGGCATTTTGAGTTCATCCAACTGTTGTTTGGCTCCACTGAACACTCTCTCATCTATTGTGATAGGAATTATAGTACTAGACTCTCCCCCTTCTTCGCCATTAACGAGCACAGAAGCGACTCCAAGCTTGTACATATTTCCATTTCTTGAGACAGATATTTGGATAGGGCATACTTGAGGCTGAAGCCGGCCAGTCCCGCCTTCAGGCACGAACTTTCTTTGAAACTGATAGGATGACATATTTGCAAACTCGTTCGCTTGCTCTGGCCAGAAGCACTCAGCTGCCTGCTCAGGCCACGAAACAATGTCACTGAAAGTACTGCTATGTCTGAATGGGCTTGGCAATTGGAACGATAAACTCGGTATGTGTGTCATGGGAGTACCATGGCTGGTCTCTGCTTTGGCCCCGTTTTCAAAGGATGCTACCATCTTACAAGCTGCATTAGTCATGTCCCTATTACCATCTGCACTTATACTGATTCTATTCTTATTTTCTTTAGCTCGAAAACCAGTGAGGCTCAAGATTGTGATGGTCACATCCAACAGCTTCGGTTCTTGTCGCAAATGATATGTTTCTGAACGAGGTGGCAGAGAGTGATCGGCACCATTTTTGACGATTCTGGAATGTATTTCCGCCAGTCTACTGGTTGCTGACGCCGATGGGTCGAACATGATTGATGGTAGGTAGTAATAGTTATGTTTAGGGCAGGCTTATCAATGAAAGTTCTGTAGCTCTCTTTAGTTGTATTGCTTGGACTTCTTGTGAGGTAAACAGCTACGGTTTATTACTTGTTCGTCGTCCCTGTCAACTTTTGCAAAACTATGGATTCCAACGTTGATTGAACACGCGTCAACAAATTTGTCGAAGTTGGCTCTCATAAGATCATTCTCTCCACCTTACTTCAAAAAAAGTTGGGTGAACAACTGCTGAAACGTTTCCTTACAATTTCAGCAATAAGTAGGAGCGCAGTATCGTCACAATTTGAGGAGATAAGTACATCGGCTGATCCCTTATCACCCAACTTGTAAAGATGGAAGTCCCTGTGCCGACTCCGTCAAATCTCTTTGACGATTATGTCAATGAAGAGGTTGCAAACATTGCCGGGACAGAGCTCATCCAGCAAGAGACAGCAGAAAAAGGTCACTTTGTTGTTGAATTTGAACGAGTGTGCTCGGTCCCAGCGGCTAATCAACCTTCCTCCATTGAAGAGAAACCCAAGAAGAAGAAGAAGGTAAATGTCACCGTCACAGTTGTTAGCGTTGCAGGCATACATATCCAAGATCGTTCCAAGCCTAAAAAAGGTTTCATGTCTATGAAAACAACAAGCAACAATCGTGAGATGGGTTCTCCACAAATAACTCCACCGATGACAATCACCGCTTCCTTCTCACGCAAGGAAGGGCAGATGAAAAATAATGGCACTCCTCATGTGGCAAGTTTGCCTGTCCAACTTAGTGATGCATCTCCTTCCTCACCTGTCATCATCCATTGGCCCGAGCAAGATGAAGTATCCTCTTCCTATCATTTTCAACAAGAGTGGCTGCAGGAGGAGGGAGAAGGTGATAATACGAATGCAAACAGTAGTGTTACCAAACCATGCACCGTCCACCTCGCTATCACGAAATCTGGCCGAATGTTCAATCTCGGTAGAGCTGAAATTGTGGGTGATAAAGTTGGAGAATCTTTTATTGACATCCCTATTATTGATGAAATGCCTAGTGCAGGTGGTAAACAAACCAGATTTGTCAAGGGCAACAGGGTGAAAATGATGAAGCTAAATGGAGTTGGTTTGAAGTGTGGCCTAGGCACCACTGCGACGTTGAGGGCCAAGGTTCAAGTTTCTGAGCCCTTTTATGATGATCCTGAAACCACGCAGTCCTTCCTACTACCACCAAGCAGAATGAGTAGCCCTCTCCGTGTAGGGAGTATCAAGAAAAGTTCCAGTTCCACAAGCTACTATTCGCAAAGTACAAACACGACGTCAAAGATGTCTAGTGAAAGCAGTGATTGGGGTGTAGAGATTCAATTCAATACTGTTCAACCAACGACGAATCATACGAATGAATCTCTCCAAGCAGCAGCGAGTATGAGTGAAGCATCAATGGATTCATACTCAAGCGCTAGTGATATGATATCTAGCCTCGGCGAAGATAATTCCTTTTTTGAATATGACAAAAGGCTATCTTGGAGACACTTACTCACTTGTAACTTTCCAGTTTGCGGCGTGATGAAACAGGAATGTGCAGATATTCAACAAATTAAATCACAGTCGAAGGATACATTTGACGAGGACGAAGAGCCGTCTAGAAGCAGCTCTTATGTGCCATGGTAATTTTTGCGGAATCGTGAACAAGATGAAATAAATGTTTTTAAGTGTATATAACAAGAGTAAACAACTAAATATGCTTCCAGCAAGGCGAGCGAGTAGATGAGTTTTGTTATTCCCTTTATGAGTGTGTAGCGAGGTCAAGGATGGAGGTAGGTAAGTAGGTAGGTGGTTTCTTGACGAATGGGGAAACTTCGCCTTTCGCACACTATCGCAATTTTACGAAAAATGTGCATTCGCCCTATTCGCATCGCTGACTGATGAAACTGCCTAAATATCAGCCAAAAGCCAAAGGTGCTTCACCGCTCCGCTTCCAACAACAGAGAGAGAGAGAGGTTGCAACCATGCTGTCCAAACTTCGATCAAAGAAGAGTCAGTTTGAGGCTTATGACGTGAAGGTATCTTTGATAAGCTGTACAAATCTCAAAAGATCTGGCGAAGAAGCACTCACCAACAATGGAATAGATGATGTGAAGCTCTACGCGTCCTTCGTCACAAACAATGAAGGAATCCCTCTTACAATGAAGGGCGTCGCTGGAAACACGCAGATAACAAGCAAGCCACTCATGCGAACCCATGCAGTCGATACAACCGCTATGTGGGGTGACGATCAGCGGGCATGTACTGCCGCTGAATTCTCACACAATGTTCCGAACAAAAAGTCAACGTCAAACGATGTTCTTATATTACTAGGGTTGATGAAAGGCGAGGAAAGCTTTCCATTGGCAGTGACTACCCTTGATATTGATCCGTCTAGGGAGGATCAAATATTGACTCTTCCTGTAAAAGATATCCCAGCAGAGCAGCCTACACAAAAGAGAAGGTTCAAGCTGTTTTCACTCTTAAAGAGGAAGACGAAGGAAGAGCCTAAACAGCCCGATCATCCAGTGGTTTTGGACCGCTTTCGGCTACGATCATCTGCACACGGAGCGAAGCTTAACGTCCGTGTACAGGTCAAGAGTACAAAACAGTCCAACGCCATCAACAATACTGTTTTGGTAGAAGAAGGTCGCCATGATGTTGAAAAACCACTGGTTTTACTTGGAACTGAAGAAACCTGTGAAGACAGTCGGGAGGAATTCTGTGAAGTAGAGCAGGTAGAGGATGATTTACATTCAGATGAAGGGATTGTTGCTGATGAATTTACAGAATGCGAAATCAAAGCATCATCTTTCGAGCACGCTTCCAATGAAAGTACATGTATCTTGGATAATGTTTTGCAAGGATTTTCTTGCGGAAATGTTTTGACCTGCGAGGGCAAGGAAGAGGCCAAGTCGGAAGTCAAGCCTAAGCAAGAATCTAACAAGAAAATCTCAAGGAATACTGTCGACAAGAATGTAGAAAGCGTCTTGAAAGAGGTGGTGGAAAATGTGAGGAACGAACTTGAGCTAGGGCTAGGGCACTCTGTTACTCATCAAAGTAAACATGCATCTGAATTTCATGAACATGGTTCAGAAGATGCGTCTTACACAGTTGGAACTTATACCGTTGGAACTGAAACGGTTGGCACTTACACAGTCGGAGATTTTACAGTAGGCACTAAAACTGTTGATATCGACGCTTACGTTCTCGGAACTGTCAAAGAAGATACAGTCGAAGAAGACACTGTCCACCAAGATGCCATTGAATCTCGTAAGTTCCAATCTCGCACTCCTGCTAAACCCAAGGAAGAAACAAAACAGGAACAATACAATGATGAAAACTCGTGCGATGATACTTTTACTGCATTCGATAACTTGTCGGCCTACACTGAAGACGTCACCACGGCATTCGGTACACGTGCAAATGATGAGTCGACCTTCATGGGTGAAAATGTTTTCATGTAGTGTATTAGCAGCCGTTTAGGTAGTAATAATTTTGTGTATAAGTATAGGAGATATTTTTGTTGCTTAAGAAAGTATAGTGTACCTACTTTGGTTGCATATTAGGGTAGAATCTCGTTGGGTAAGATCAAGATATCATTTGAGAGAGGGTAGAGAGGTGACTTCTCAGTCAATAGGCAAAGAAATAAAGCTACAAGTACAAGGCAGTAGAACAAAAAATGCATTATTAAACTCTCATGAGCCGGCTTGAAGTGAAGACAATAGACGGTAGCGGTGTTGGTTCAGCTATGTCCCATCCAAGAAAAGAACAAGCAACCACCATGACACATGACAGCCAACGACATATGGCACAGTACAAAGATTGCAGTCCATTCAAACAATTCTCATTCACCTCACCACATCCCGTGGAAAATCAAGGCATACCAGGCGGTTTGTCCCAGCTTGTTTCATTGGTCATTGAGTTGTAATAGTAAATTTGCCCATCTGCGCTGGTGGCTGTTCTCCAAGGAGACACAGCTGGGGACACGGCAACACCACCATACGCAGGCTGTGCCTGATAGGGTTGTTGCTGCTGGTACACGGGTTGTCCTCCGTAATACTGCTGTTGGGGCATTCCGTATTGTTGAGTATAGGGCTGCTGTTGAGCTTGGGCAGGATAAGCACCTTGGCTGTATGCTTGGCTGGCATACGCCCCTTGGTTATAAGATTGTTGCTGGTAACCTGGTTGGCCTCCGTATTGGTTTCTTGGAGCCATCTGAAAGAAGTTGAGAGAGAGAGAGAGAGAGTGGGAGAGAGAGAAGAATGAGAATAGTGCCTGTGGAGATAATCACACTTGGGATGTAAAAATTCACTTACGCCCACCAGCATATGGATGCTGCGATCCCAATTCAATAATCTCTTGTATCATTTGTTTAGCCGTATCGATTCCCTGCCGTGATCCTTTAACGCTGATTTGACAATCCATTCCTAGAGGAACTTGTTGGTTAATTTGAATGTCGCATCCGGAACGCTTCTGAAGATCATTGATAGTGACGCCCTTCTGACCTATCACTCGCCCCATGTGCATTTTTGCACATGGAACGACTTCAGTTTCGATGCCTCCGATGCCACCACTTGCTGATCCGTATTGTTGGGCGCCATGAACGCCATATCCTTGCTGATCGTCGTAACCACCGTGGCCGGAGGCTGCTTGCCCATATCCGCCTCCGCCGTACACATTGCCCATGCCTGCAGATTCAGCAGTCATTCCCTGCCCTTGATTAGGCAAGGTAATGTATGGCGGTCCACTTCCCCATTCTGAACCACTATTCAATTTTTCTCTAACCAGCATCTGAAGTGCTTGCATCGCATCCATGGCAGGGTTGGCACACAAGAAGTTAATCATCTCTTCCGCCTTGACAACTGATTCTGGAATCCCAGTCACTATTACCTGTCGATAATTTTCATCCATTCCAGCACCAGAATGGTCTACTTGAATTTTACCTCGGCTTCGGTTTTGTAGCTCCCGAATCATTTCCCCACCTCTGCCGATGATCTTTCCAATCACATTGGAAGGGACTTGAACTATCTTTTTCACAGCCTTCCCCAGAGGTAAATCTGTATCTTTGGCTCCGTCTCTACATAACAAGGCCACAAGCTGCTTGGCGAAGGCAACATCTGTTGGAGTTCCCTTGTAGGTAATGATACGAGGAGCACCATGAGGAACGTTTTGGTCTACATCGATTTGACAGCCAGAGCGAGCCTGCAGATCACGAATCATTTCTCCTCCTTTTCCAATCACACGACCAACATACAGAGTAGATACTTCACCCTTCTCTACAATTGATGACTCTACCACGGAAGCAGGAGCTGCCACTGGAACAGCAGCAGTATATTGAGTAGGAACGCCTGTCGGAGCAGATGTTCCTGGATTATTTCCTGGATTAGCAGGAGCTGCAGCTGCAACATGAGACATAGCTGTAGGCGGAGGCAATATAGTTGATGTCGGGTTCTCCTTTTGTTCTGTACCATGACCAGGATTGGTATCAGCTGTGGAAGCAGATGTAGCGGCACCAGCGGTGGTGGCAGAAGAAGCAGTCACATCGGTCTTCTCTCCATTTTGAACATTATCAGTATTTAATGCCTCGTTTTCGTCACTCTTAATAGTAGCAGCGGCAGTCTCGGAAGCAATCTTGGCCGACGATTCTGCATCATCGTCGTTCTCATGTGTTGCCGGCGACGCTGGAATCTCATTAGTGGAAGAGTTGGCTTTGGTGTATGAGTAAGATTTCATCATGAATGGTGAAACAAACATTGTTGTCATCGTGTGTGCAAGGGATAGGAAACGAGCAATAGAGTTCCGTTAGTAAGTTGTTTGATGGTGAAAGTGTTGCGGTGTCGAGTGGTTTGTTGTATGTTACTTGTCTAGGAACAAATGGTGTGCGTGGGATGATCGTTGCAAAAGCAATCGTGAAGAGCGCAGTTCTGATGCATCACATGCAAGCTAGGAAGCAAGAGCAAGTTGTACCAAGCCAAAAATGGTCGAGAAGAACTCCAAAGTCGATACCATGGTTCGATGAGAAGAGCATCAGTCTTGCACCATCTCAACCCGCCCCGGAAAGTCGATTGCACGTGGGAATTGGTACGTATCCCCATCTTCAGAGTGCCCACCATGGTGCTGAAAAGCATGCAGGACTCTCCGGGATTCGATGATATTTTGCAGCCAGAACATCACAATCATACAGCAGCTTTTAACAGTGATGCTATTATTGCATCTGATATCAAATAACTACAGCAATACAGCTGCCCACATCTATCAAACACCACACACACACATATCGTTTTTATGCACATAACATGAACCCATCAACGAAAATCAAATTAATCAAAAACAAATCGACTCATTCAATACTACATACCTTTAATTTCTTTACCATCAACTTCCCCTTCATTTTTCTCCCGAGTTGCATCAGAAAAGGCCACTAAAACATTGGCCGCCGCAATTTTTTTAGTGGGGGAGTCTTCCTCCGTCTTTTGCTCTAGCTGCTCCTCCACCTGCTGCTGCTCATTTTCCTCCGCTGTTGCTGACAATTCTTCTTCAGTCTTCACCTTTTTAGATGTCTCGACCGTGCTGGTCGATTTGCGTTTGCGAGTGGATGTCATGGTGTCGGTTTGTTGGTTGGATAGATAATAGTCAACACGCAAAATCGCGGTAGTTTTTGCCGGCAGGCGACGCGCAGGCAAGGGGAGAAGAGAGGAAGCTTTATTTGGCACTTGCGTGCATGCAGTTGGAACTTTGCGCTTTGCGCCGAGCGCCGATGACTCGTTTGGTAGGTGCGAGTGCAGATAGATGCCACTGGTAGGACATGGGACATGTCTATTAATTCCCCATACAACTCCACAAAACCTAACTCCTCCCTTCCCAGCACTTGTTTTTATCTGAGATTGTCTCCTCATTTTATCAAGATCAGGAGGAGCAACAATGTCTGACCAGAGATTACAAGGAGAATACATGTTTCTGTGAACAATGCGGAGAAGAATGACTACTTCATCACAGACATAAGTGATGCCTCATTTCGTCGAAATCATGGACGAGTTGCTGCTTCTGAATCGAACCGCATCAGACTTCTTGGCATGGTTGTATTCTTCACCATCGTCATCGTTTTTTTCACCTCTGATGTCGATTTCACAACTTGGGTACCCATGAAGCATACAAAGAAAGGCATAAAGAGAAAGGAATATCCAATCCAAATGCTACAGGATGTACCTACTGTTGCTGAGATAGAGTCTACACTTCAAAGAGAAGAACACCGGCGAATACATGGTGATAATATTGAGGACGTGGCCCGAGTACGGTTACACTCCCTCGCGCATACGTATGCACTGACATATAAGCTCATACACGAGCTCCAAAAACAGCAAATACATGTTACACTAACGTTCGGATCTCATCTAGGTGCATTACGCCACCATGGCGTGATACCCTTCGAAGAGAAAGATGTGGATCTCGCTGTATTCTCAACTAATACATCAAAGATAAAAAGAGCTATTCGCGCAACCCTCAGAACGCAACCCCATCTGAATCTAACCTTTTCTGAATCATATTTTGGATTTCAGATACCTGCGACAAAAGAATTGCAAACATATATTGATGTTTGGATGTTCAAGAATGATGCATCTCAAACGACCTGTGTTGGCCATCAGCTACCCGATAAGAGCTGCAAGAAATGGTACCGTGATTTCCATGACAAGCCACCTCCAATCTATCGACATGATGCCTGGTTTCCATTCCGAACAGAACTTTTTGGTACTGAGCGAGTGCCAATACCAGCTACCAACATCCCAATAGAGTCATTTCACTTCGATGATGGTGGGCCAAACTTCTGGAATAAGACTTGTGGCCCAGACCGCAGATGGTGGGAAAATGGGCAAAATTGGCTCCAAGTTGATATGAGGGAACGGAAGTGCAGTCACAAGTACAACGCATATCCCTTTGTATTCAAGAAAGAGAATGGAATCGAGCAACTACGTCAGGGATCAGTTGTGATTCACGAGGTTGATGGAGTAAGTCTAAATACATAGATTCATGAGCATTCAAACGCAATAGATTAGACGTGCAGTATGCTTAAAACAAACATTTAGAAAAGTAGTAACAAACATTTAGAAAAGTAGTAGTAAAATCTCTCTATACACCTTAATAATGAGCTGCCATAACAAATATTACAGTTTCACCTCAAAGAACAGTAAATCACAAAAGATGGCGTTTATTTTGAAACATCCATGTGCTTGATAAGGTCGATAACTCTTTGAGAGTATCCAGCCTCGTTGTCATACCATGATACAAGCTTGACAAAGTCATCGGTAAGAGCAATTCCAGCCTTCTCGTCGAAGATGGATGAGTGAGTATCACTAATGAAGTCGGAAGAAACAATATCCTTGTTTTGGTATCCCAAGATGCCCTTCATTTCATTCTCAGAGGCATCCTTGATCTTGGCGCAGATGGTTGCGTAATCAGCTCCATTCTCAAGACGGGCAGTCAAGTCAACAACTGACACGTTAGCGGTAGGGACACGGAAAGACATACCGGTAAGCTTTCCATTCAACTCAGGAATGACCTTTCCAACAGCCTTGGCGGCTCCAGTGGAGGAAGGAATGATGTTGTAGCAAGCAGCACGTCCTCCGCGCCAGTCCTTTTGGGAGGGTCCGTCAACAGTTTGTTGAGTGGCGGTGACAGCATGGACAGTGGTCATAAGAGCCTCCTTGATTCCAAATTCGTCGTTGATTACCTTGGCAAGAGGAGCAAGACAGTTGGTAGTACAGGAAGCATTCGAGACAACATCCATGGAGCTATCATATTTCTCTGCGTTCACACCCATAACAAACATGGGAGCATCAGCAGAAGGAGCAGAGATGACAACCTTCTTGGCACCACCAGCCATGTGCATGGATGCCTTCTCGGTAGTGGTGAAAACCCCAGTAGACTCAATGACATAGTCGACACCGGCATCACCCCAAGAAATCTTGGAAGGATCCATCTCTCCGAATACCTTCATGGGTTTGCCTCCAACCATGATCTCCTTCTCACCGCTGACAGCGACTTCACCAGGGAACTTTCCGTGGACAGTATCATATTGAAGCATGTATTCCATGTAGTTGACAGGAATGAAAGGATCATTCACAGCAACAATGTTAACCATGGGATCATTGTGAGCGGCACGCATAACGAGACGGCCGATACGGCCAAAACCGTTGATACCAATGTTGACAGGTTTCAAAGAATTCTCAGATCCATTGCAGTTGACAATATCGGCAAACTCAGGCTTCAATGAAGCTCCACCAACCAAAAATCCATCAATATCAGGCTTGGCAGACAATCCCCCAGCAGTGGCTCCAGTGGCAGATCCTCCGTACAAGATACGAGTGTTCTCAGCAACATCAGCTCCGGCAATCTCACCCAAGTACTTTCTCAAGTCAGCATGAGTGTCCTGTGCCTGCTCAGGAGTGGCAGTCAATCCAGTTCCAATGGCCCAGATGGGTTCATAGGCAATGACAACATTGGCCCAGTCCTCCTTGCTGAAGACATCGGCATATGCCTTAATTTGAGGAAAGACAAAGTCATTGGTAGTTCCAGCCTCACGTGCCTCCAATGGCTCACCGCAGCATGCAATAACCTTCAATCCCTTGTCAAGAGCATACTTGGCCTTGGCGGCAACCTCAGCATCAGCCTCTCCCTTTCCACGACGTTCCGAGTGTCCCACAACAGCCCACTCAACACCCATGTCCTTCAACATATCAGCAGATGTCTCTCCAGTAAAGGCACCATTTCCCTTAGTCCAAACATCCTGAGATCCAACGGATACATCTCCACGAAGCTTCTCCTTCACTCCCTGAACATACACTTGGGAAGGACATACGACAACTTCCGTATCAGTGGTGAGAGTGGATTGGTTGAGCATGGACACAAGGTCATTGACCTGGCTGACGGATCCATTGCACTTCCAGTTACCGCCGACGAAGAATTTACGAGCCTCGACCTTGGAGGTGGATGTGAAGGCGCGGGTGGCTTGCTTGGCCGCGTTGGAGGCAAGTTTGGTGGCGGTGTTGGAGAGCATTGTTCGTTAGTTTGAGAGTGGAGATTGTGTGGTCGGAGTGAAGAAGAAGTGCTCTGCAGGCGAGTGAGAATGATCGGCGATTGATCGGCAGCAGCAGTTGAATGTGCCGATCTTCCTTATATAGTGTAGTGCATATAAAACCGTTATCAAAATAACTCCAAAACGTCCCCAACTGAACATGTCGTCTTTTGTCTACGCATTGCCCGCATCATCGTCATGCCACGCATGCAATTCCAATGGAGATTCACGGATCACCACAATTCCAACGTCTACATTAACTATACCTCATCTTCTAATCATGTCCATCAACGTTGGTATCAACGGCTTCGGCCGCATCGGCGTCTCGTAATGCGTGCCGCCGTCGCAACACCAACATCAACATTGTCGCTTGTGAACGATCCTTCATCTCTGTTGATTACATGGAGTACATGTACAATAGATGATACTGTGCACGGACGTGTGGATCAGAGTCATCCTCACGATAAGGACGCCAAAACGTCTCACCATTGCTGGAAAAGACTGTAAGAGGTCATTCGGAGAGATGGACCCTTTCCAAGATTTCCTTGGGGCACACTGATTTGCTGGTGCAGATTACGTTGTTGAGTTCTACCTGGAGTTTTCACACTACTACGAGAAGGCATCCAGGCACATGGATGGTGGTGCCAGAAAGGTTGTCATCTCAATGACTCCCTCTGCTGAATGCTCCCATGTTTGTACTGGGTGATCGTATTGTATTGTGAAGCAACGAGAAGTATGAACGCGAACCTCCCCGGATGTTGTCTCGAATGCTTCCTGGACCACCAACGTGGCCTTGCTCCCATTGCCAAGGGGTTGCCTTGTCCAAAGACGAGTTCGGTATGGAAGAGGGCTCTCTATGGACCATTGTTCATGGCTGTCACCGCCCACTCAACAAAACTGTTGACGGACCCTCCACAAAAGGACTGGCGCGGAGGAGTGTGCTTGCTACAACATCATTCCTTCCTCCACTGGAGCCGCAAAGGCTGTGGAAGGTCATTCCTGAGTTGAATGGAAAGGCTTACCGGTATGTCTTTCCGTGTCCCTACGCTAACGTGTCAGTTGTTGACTTGACTTGTGTCCTCGGAAAGGAGCTGATTACGAAACCATCTGCGCCAAGATCAAGGATGCTTCTGAGAATGAAATGAAGGGCATCTTGGGATACCATGATGATGACATTGTCTCCTCTGACTTCATGGTGATACTCGTCATCCATCTTTGATAAGAAGGCTGGAATTGCTCTTACTGATAACTTTGTCAAGCTTGTATCATGGTATGACAATGAGGCTGGATACTCTAACCGTGTTCTTGACTTGATCTCGCACATGGAGGCTCAGAAATAAACAAACTAACAATTATTTGCAAGGGATATAGATGGACTAAGGAGGAGGTGATTAGGTTAGTTATATATTAAAATAGATGTGAGTTTGGAAGTTATAGATAATCTTGTGTATAGAAGAGAAAGGATTGTTAGATCTACATGTAGGAAGGGTGACGCAAGCAGTGAAATGGGTGTCAACAATCCACCGTCTTGGAACAAAAAAGAATGGATAAGCAAACTTGAAGTTGGTGCCAGAGAAGTCAACTTAAACGCGTTTGTTAGATGTTAGAGGATAGAGACAAAACATGCGAGTCATGTATCGCAAAACCAACTTAAAATCACCTCCATACTTAATCTCCAGTGTTTTCCCACCAATTAAACCCACCAGCTCCTCCTTTCCTTCCGATGCATGAGTTCCATAGTAACCATTTTGATCCAACCAGAGCCTCCACCCCATTGCTGTGTTGAGATTGTTGCTGCTGACCATTTTGTTGTGGATAACCCACCAGGAGGCTGTTGGTATTGATAAGGGTTAAGATCTCCTCCTGAACCTGTGATATTGTTCGCGGAGGGTACTGAGGACGGTGGTGGTGGAAAACCCGCTCCTCCGTAACCATGTGGTGGTGGTGGTGTGGTGGTGGCAAGCCTACGGGTGGTGGAGGAAAAAGACATTGGCGGATTCGCGTCCAGCTATTAGGAGGATGGAGGAAGCCCCTGGTGGCGGTGGAGGTAAAACTCGTAGGGCATTGGTGGGAGATCTCCCGTTGTTTGCTGGGGTGTTGCCGGTAGCTGGTACAGGCGCAGTTGACGATATTTTTGTAACTCCAGTCGTAGCTGACGAAATGGTTGTGACGCCAGTCGTTGCAGGAGGTGCAACTGCTGCCGGCACGGGCGCAGCAGCCGAAATAGTTGTTACTACAGGAGCAGCAGCCGAAATGGTCGTAACAAATGAATTCCCGTTCGCTGGCGCAGAAGATACTGGCAGTGCCACACTCTCATTGTTTGTTTCGCCCGGTTTCACAATTCGGAGCAGGTTGAAAGAATTGTCAACACCGATTCCCCAGTAGGACGCTGCAGCTGCAACAGGTGACGGTATGGTGGTGGTGGACAATTACTCTCCTGCAGCAGCAGGCAGCTGGTGTGCACCTTGACCATCCAATTCCGCCCATGAACGCACTTATAATCTGAATCCAAACTGCCGCTCCTTATTCACCCTATATCTCGCCACCACCACCAATCACTCTTTACCATCTTACAAATCCTCCGTTCTAGGCGTGCACTAGTATCAAGACCCACAAATCGCACATTTAATCTGCACACCCAACTTCCCCGCACCACACCCCCACGGCCGCCCGCGCAAGTCGCTTCGGGCCATTCCACAGTTCCGATGTCCCTTCGTCGCCCACACAGGCAATTACAACCACTCCTCATCCTTCAACGTCCATTCAACCACTGCCAACTCCGCGTAAACTGATTCTAGCGTGCACACATTCTTCTCCCATCGATCAATTACGTACCAACATACTTCTCAAACATTCACGCTGGGCCGCATCAATCGCGGCCAGGAGGTGGTGCAAGCGGCCCCGTAGTGCACCACAATGTAAAGGTTCATCCATGCCCTTCTATGTGCAAGCGCCCCCTACGACACCGGGAAGGGGCCAACAGCGGCCCCAATTCCTCCGTCCCTTGGCACCCTCCTATGACACTTCCCTTCCACACCGGACATCGCAAAATCTTACACCCGAGTCTTGCCCTCCATATCCTTCTGTGTCGTTACCTCTGGGACCAATAATCAACCGGGGTTGAAATTATACGTCGGATGATCTTCCACCGGTATCCGTATCTTTCGTGATCGTTTTCCTCATGTGTTAAAAATCCGGGGAGCGCGCATCCCCTTAATTCCATAAATGCGTTCTATAACATCCCCCGGCACGTTTCTTCGGTATACTTTTCGCTTCCAACTGAGTATTGTGCACGTGGTGTTTTACGTGTGCCGTCTGGTCCGTAGATTGGGTGGGGGGGAGCGGGAGAGCGATCGTGGTATGGGTGTGGGGCCGAGGGCGGTCGATGCGGGAGGGCTTAATCGGATTCGAGGTTGGTGAGGGCGGGGCGTTGTGCTTTGCGGACAGGCGGGAGAGGTTGGAGGGCTTGTATGATCGGGACGGCTGTTGTTGTTAATGGAGATAGTTAGTGGCTCCTCCATAGGCTGCTAGGTGACGGATTGATTGTATGGATTGTGTAGTGGTGGTGGCTGGTGGACGACGGCGGCGTAGCATGGCCATAGAAGCGGTATCATTGAGTACAGTCGGCTGGACTAATGAGGCTGTATTAGCAAGAAGGGATGTGCACCATTGACAGGTTGGGAGATTTGGATCTCGTCCCCATCGAGAGTTACGCTTTTCGGTCTCTTGGTTGGTGGTTTGCAGCGGTCGTTCCTAAATGTAGTTGAACGATTAGATGCTGGCAGGAGGTTGTTCCTCTGCCCATCTCGATCCTCTTACCAGATGATTTAATGATGCAGGCATTAGTAGCAAACTTGCTTACCCATCTCTCCGTAACTCTCACATATATCCCTCCTAACCGCCTTCCAACCAACCCCCTACCGTCCCGAAATCTTGCACCAAAAATGAAGGCAATTGAATTCCATTACTTAAATTGCAATTGAAGGAGGGATAGGATTGGATGCATGTTGTGTGGATGGTTGTTACCAGCGTTTTTCATGGGAGCGGGTGTTCGGGCACGGAGAAGAAGACATTAAAGATATGGCCATTAGTGTCTGCGGCTTCTTCGGCGTTTTGACCGACCGTTGTTGATGGTTGTTTTTTCTTGGTGGTGGTGGAGGCCATGATGGCTTTTGGTATGGATGGATGTTTATGCAGGGGGGCTTGACACTGAGCAGAGTTGGGAGTAGGTAGGTGGAAAGAGAGTCTATGAAGAAACAGAATCTGAAGGTTGTGATCATCGTCTAAATTTTTCTTTGGGGGTGATGGATTTTACGTGAGCTATAGTGGGTACGACACGAATTTTCACTTCGATTTGAAAGACACCCACTTTACTCCTCTGCTCAATTCATTTACAGATGCCCACCATGACATCTTCCCTCTGATAGATGACTCACCATACGTCTAATGAGCACCAACAATACTACACCATGACAGAAAAGCAGCAACAATACCACCACCAGCTCAGCTGACGGCAACAACAACAGCAGTCATCACGACAAAGCCCTCTCCACCTACCTCCTCCACCGCACCGGCCTAATCTCCGATGAAATCGACTGGCCCCACTCCAAACCCGAAGCCAAATCACGCGCCGCCCTACTCTATGCCGAGGACGCCCAACAACAATGACCAATACTTTCGAGATGACGTGGCCATGGATGAAGTGTCACATGGGGCATGGAGGGTGAGGGATCCGATTCATTCGATTGTGGGGAGGGATGGGAATGTGAGGAGTGAGAGTGGGGTGACTGCCTTGTCTTTGAGGTGGAGTCCAGGAGAATAATAATGGTGGTGGGGGCAGTGCTGCTGATGGTGAGGGTGAGAGTAGTGAAGTTACCAACAAGCAACAACAACAACAACCATCATTAAAGGATATTGGGGAAGAGATATTAAAACCAATGTTACCCAGTCCAGCGGACTTGATTGAATTTATTGCCCACAAACAAAACAAGGCACGTCATCACGCTACTTCTACCATCGCCACTACTGAGTACGAGACAGAATACAATCGGAACTGTCAACAACGAGGAAAGATTAATATCCATCATGTTCATGCTGCGTTTAATGCTGCGGCGTACTCGATTGTTAGGGGGAATCAACGTGCGGCAATGAAGATGGAGGTGGATGATGATGTGAAAATTGGGGCTGCCGACGACGACAAGAACACCAACAATAATAATGACAGTCAAAGTACTACTACCGCAGCCAAAACACAACAGTACGAACCACCCCTACTACAAGCATTTGAATCTATACGATCATCACGTATGCAAAGTCTCTCTGAGGCAAGTGGAAAGTCCGTCCCTTCATTTTTGAAGAAGAATAATACAATTCCTTGGTTTCATACCCCTGTTGTTGTTGTGGATACTACCAGTGATACTAAAAAATCATCCTCCTCTTCTCCGGTACCAATGGAGACAAAGTCATCATCGTCAAAGGATTCATCTACTACTGCTGCTGCTACTGCTGGTAAAAAGAAGGCCAAGGTTCAGTCTTCTTCGTCATCGTCGGCTGTTAGTACTGCGGATGCCGCTGCTACTGCTGCTGCCCTTGCGATTCAGAAAAAACGTGCACGTGACCAACAACCTGACAATGTTACCAGTACTACCAGCAGCAGTAGTGTTAAGACTGGTATGACATCACCGACTGATGTCAAGACTCCAGTAAAGAAGCGTGCCAAAGCGAGTAGTACTTCGCAGCAACAACAACAAACTTCGTCCTCAACGGCTACGGCTACAGGTGCGGGTGATTCCAAGTCAAAGTCTGCGAAATCGCCCTCATTAGATACTAAAAAGGAGTCTGGGACAAAATCGTCCACTCCATCCAAGACGACTGTAACTCCCAAACGTTCACCTTCTTCTGCATCCAAGAAGAGCAGGGCAGGGTCGCCATCCAAAGGTGGAGGAGGAACAAACACGTCGTCATCATCATCATCATCTGCCAATAGCACAAAGCAATTCAGTATCAATACGACACGTGCCATCTTGTGTGCTACCGCTTCTTTGGTATTTGATGAGACTACTCCCAACTATAATGGGCAGACGGACATCAACAACCCATCGTCTAGTGGTAGTATGGAGGCGAGTAGTATTGACCCCAGGAACATACCTCAAAATACAACTGTTGGGACGACGACAGCTGGTACCAACCCATCCGCACCCAAGGCCACAAAGAAAACTGATTTCAACATGGACACAATCCTCAATCAGGCAAACTCCTATGCAAAACGTGCAGTTGAACAAGCTAATGGTGCAGCTCACTCAAGTGATAGGAAGAGAGAATTCCTGATGGACTCTTCTCTTGCTAGAGTTGGGATGGGGTATGATGCCATCTCTGGTCGATATCATGCTGTTACGAATGGTACTCTTGGGAATTTATCCATGCCATTGGTAGTTTCTAATCCATTTGCACATGATGATGATGACGCTGATATGACAGATGGTGAGGTGGGATATTCCGAAGATGATAGCCAATCTGTCAGTGGCGCAAAGCTTCCTCAGTATGACATGTCAAATGACAAGGAGTGGACTTCAACTTCCAAGCCTCATTTGATGGCTATTTTGAACAAAGGTGCTGGTAATGCCATACTGCACGATGGAGAATGGACATGTCGTGCATTCCGTGTGGCTAATTTGCTTCAGAATTTGGCTGTACCTCATCCTGACGCAATTGCTTCGACTCCAAGTGACAAGGAGTATGTTCATTGGAATGATGTTCGATTGTCTGGCAAATCGTCACCTTCGTTGGTGCGAGGGTTTCCAAACTATGGGCCACATCTTATTATAACATCGGCTGGTGAGGATTTTGACACATTTGTGTCGGTATTTAATAAGTTGGGCACTGACGGGATTCGTACGTCTGAGGGACAGGGTGAGAAAAATCGTAGGGATGTATTCAAAACAAACCCTGAAGAAGTTCAATTGAGAGCTTTGCCATACCACGGCGATAGTTCTTGTCGTGGCCGTTTGCGGAAGCACTTTACAAATTGCTTTGGTGGTCTTCCTAGCTCTACCTATCATGTCGTGGTGACCTCGTATGCTGATTTTGTGAAAGATTACACCCACTTTTGCCAGGTTTCTTTTCAGGCTGTGATCATGGATGATGGAATGAGTTGGTTGGGATGTGCTCACTATGATCCGCAAGGTGATCTAGGCAAGGTATGGAATTCAGCCATATGGTCCAAAACTGGATCGAATCCGAGTCAATTGACTTCTCGCAAGAATGAAAGCGGGGGTGATTTGGAAAAGAAGGGCAAAACGGGCGCAAGCAAGAAGGATAGCGAATCAAGGGAAGAAAGCAGGCTGCAAATAGGTCTCACAGCAAGACATCGTATCCTCGTTGCATCCACAATGCATGCGAAGTATCGAGGACAAGTCTACAAAGCACCTGTGCCAGGACTCTTGTCATTTTTAACTCCTCAATTCACAGATGTCATCAGAGACGATTGGGAGAGATGCAAGGTGTACAACTGCAAGAAAAGCATGGAGCACATTCGATCATTGGTTGCGAGGTCTGTTGTTGTGCATTCTGGTGGCCGATCTGTCGGTACATTAAGTGGTTTGCTCAAGTTGTCGTTTGCATCAATGAATGGCGAGTTACCTGAACAGCCAAGCAGTGCTGCACATGAGGATAATGAGCTGGATGAGTGGGTAAAACGACAAAAGATAGTACAATCACGCAAATTTGCTGCAGCATGGTTTCGCCCTTTATCTCCTATGCGGAAATCGTTTGGTGAACTCGCATTAGATTCAATTATTACCACTGTGAAGAAGACCAATGCACTGGGGTTTGTGTGCGAGGAGGTAGTCACTGCTTCAAGTCTGACAATGTAAGTTCACCATCATTCAATTGTTCGTAATAGCAATGAATCGCGCTCATGTCTTAACCCCTTTGTTGCTTGTTTCAGGTCGGGCCAAAATGGTGGCGTTGTTGGGCTTGGTGCATATCGCGCAGCGGTTCGATGCGGTCGGTCGTTCAATAGTGAACAAGGATTGAGGGCACATATTGTAGCGTGCCACGCACCTCCAGATACATGGAATTGTAGGAGCTGTGGCGAAGACTGCGGAACGAGCCAAGCTAGATCTCATCATGAACGAGGCTGTGGGGTGGAAGAAAAGGTGAAAGAGTTTGGCGGTGCCGTCCCCTCGGTTGGTAAAGCACCGAAATCTAGAGGCCCGAAGAAAAAGATAGCCAAGAATCTTGCTGCTGCAGTGATTCCTGACAAAGATGACGACGGATCAACTCGTGTTTTGGGATATAGAGGTGTTTGGCTGAAAAATGGGAAATATTTCATCAAGATTGGCGGTGTTGCACTTACAAAACATGTTGAGAACAAAGAAGTAACACTTTATCTCGACACACTGGAGGAAGCCGCGAAGAGATACGATGATGTCATCACAACTAGAGGTAGAGCAAGAGAGGTAGAAATGAATTACAAGGAAGATGGATCAAGGATTATGGTAAGACGCAATCAAACACATTTATCATTTTTTGTTGATGCACACACCTCTCATAGTATTTTTTTGCGTGCAGTATGATGACAAGGTTAAGGAGGTACCAGAGAAGAGTACGGATACTGCTGCTGTTGTTCCAGCACTTGCCGTGATCAATATCAAGGATCTGCCAAAACACGTCAAGCCCCTTCTTCGTGACCCAAATCAAACTTCTCGCACAGGCGGGAATTCAAAACGATATGTATATGCTTATCGTGGAGTTTGTCGTCAGCAAAGGAAAGGTCATGACCGTTGGCAAAGTCAGATATCTTTTAATGGTTGCAATCATTACCTTGGCACCTTTGATTCTGAGTATGATGCTGCAGCTGTGTATGGTGAGTGACTGATCTCCAGATTTATTTCTTTTTCTTCAGTCGTAGCAAAAGCTTACAGTTCCTTCCTTTACAGCATGGGCTCATCTCATTTTGTATGGAGAAGAAGCGACAAAGCAAGCTCAACGAGAAGGGGAAGAGGCCGCTGCCAAATTCGAGCAGCGGAAGAAGGACATAGAGAATGGCAAGATCTCACCTGATCAAAAACCTGCGCGAAAGAAGAAGACTGTATCGACAAAGAAGCAGAAGACAAGCAATGAAAAATCGGAGGATAAGACAGAGAAAGCAAAAGCAGAGACAACGAACGCTGATGTTTCCGAGAACTCATCTGTTCATAACAAAAAAATAGCACCCGTGTCGCTAAAAGACTGGAACAAGCTCAAGCTTGAATGTGCTCAAATGTTGTCGAGTGGGACGAAGGGAACATCTAAGGTGAGCCAGAGAAACTTGAAATATACTGAATATATTTCTTTATTGTATTTGCTTTGACTGATACACATTTGCTTCGTTGTTCAAGGCAACCATACTTGGTACAAAAAAGGATATTGCCGACAGAAATGACTCGTCACTTCATGACAACATTCCTGGCCGAATTGGTTTTGGTTCGAACGCATTTCTTCAGTCAGTGCATTCATGTGATAAATATTCTCAGTCTTTACCAGTCTGCATTCCATTGAATACCCATGCTCCTTCGCCAGCACCACGTCGCTGCGCTTTGCTTATCGGACTTCAAGCAAATGATTTTTCCTGGCAAGTGATGGACTTCATAGCTTCTTGTCAAAACAGTGCTATCAAGAATTACCTATCTGTTAGCTCTGCAGAGCTTTATGGTGAATATGGGATCCCCGGAATGAATATATATTTCCGAACCATGATACTGTCTTCTTCGTGTATATTAGGACGGGCTTCAGATGAGTCGCAAGAGAAATATTCATCAATACTTGCCTTGAACAGATTGAATCCAAATATGGAGAGCACAATGGGGATGACTGTTGGCGATGTAGATTGTGATGTGAATGGTCCCAAGCGTTCATGTAGTCCGAAGGCAGCTGAAATCATTTACATGCCGTCTAATGAAAGCAACTTTAGGCTTGCTGCGTGCAATGATGATGATATTGTTACCATCAATGGGCAGAGGATTGTTGCACGAACGGGACATTTTCCTCTGAAGAATAGAGATGTGTGCAGCGTCGGTGCTCGTGTGTTCGTGTTTGTTGATGACAACTGTCTCGCGTGATTATAGCTAGAACTCATCACCGTGGAAAGGCAACCAGCAATACCTGGATCCATCTGAACAACTTTCATCAATGCTCAATCGTAAACGCAACGATGACTCAATGTCATGCATGCACAAAGAAGAGTCGATAGCATGAGTCTACGCCACTACTCGGGTACAGCTTATCTGGTTACAGGCTTCTTTGTGTCTAAAAGGAGTCCATCCAATGGTCTGCCTATCTTGCTGTGAGGCAACCCTTCTGGCAATCCAAAAGACCGTACTATATACAGAAGCCTAGCCGGTCCTTTTCGGTAGACGTATCTAACTTGATGAACTTAGTTATGTATTATGAGAGACATGTACTTTATGCGACTACCTACTACAACTAACACTAATGACTTTTCTGCTGAACACTGATGGGATAACCACAGATGCAACATCGCGTTATCACCACGAACTGCATATTATGTAAACGAACACAGTACATATCCTGATCTTTTCCAGCCTACAATTGTCAGACAGAACTAACTTGTGAAGGTCCTTATTAAGTGAAGGTACATAATATCCGCTGCCGAAAGAACTCACAGGGGACAGCAGGGCGGAAATTGGACCGTGTGTAAGAAAGTGGGTGACGCAAAGGGCAGGTACGTGAGTAAAAATCTGCAAATAAATTTTTTAAGTTACGCGTGTAGAAAATAAACTAAGACCCTCTCATCATCGTTTTTGGAAAAATCAAAAATCACCTCCACCTACCAAGATGTGAAAGAAGCTGCCGCCACTCATAGCAATAAAACTAACATCGATCAAAGAGTTGTCGCTGTCAATTATTCAACCCAATCTTCTATCTCCCAGCGCAATCTGTCCGCGGCAAGCTATCGTGGCTTTGTTGTAGTAACACCGCCAACATCACCACATCCGGCCTCCGAATCATATATATATACTAAGTTAATCAGATTAGATATCTACCTAAAACGGACCAGCGGGGTAAGAGATTGATCAACCACTGCTCCTAGTCGATTGCAGAAGAGCACTATTGTACTTACTTAATACATCATTATCATGGGGAAATGTCAGTCGATTGATTTATCTCGTCGGGAACCAATGGGCGAAAATTCTCTTCAAGAACCAATGGTTGGAAACAAAAAGCGAAATCGACACCTTGAGAGTATGGCTCGTGTAGGCTCTCGTGTGTTCATGCCAGAATCAAGGGCTAGTCCAACCAAAAGCAATACTAATACAACCTTGAAAGAGCATAAAGCGTCCACTTATGATCACGTTCATGAGCTTGTCAATGATGGGATTAATATTAATGACAACGGCTCCGGTAAAGTTGGACTGATGAATTTAGGAAATACATGCTTCATGAACAGCAGCTTGCAGTGCCTCTCTAACACAGAGCCAATGACTGACTATTTTCTTGGCTACGATTACAGATCTGAGATCAATGCTGACAATATTTTGGGGACGAAAGGCGCTCTCGTTCGTTGTTATGCAGAGTTGACAAAACATTTGTGGTTGGGAAAAAGTAAATCATACTGTCCCGAAGAATTTAAATCCAGCATCGGGCGATTTGCTCCTCAGTTCGAGGGATATGAGCAGCAGGATGCTCAGGAATTGCTTGCCTACCTGCTAGATGGCATTCATGAAGATCTGAATAGAGTACTTATCAAACCATACATTGAAGACAAAGACTGTGATGGGTCAAACGATGAGGGAGATGCAATAATCGCCTGGTCAAATTATCTAAAAAGGAACAAATCAATTATTGTTGATCTGTTCCAAGGACAATTGAGGAATACGATGACATGTCGTAATAACAAACTTATTCAAGCTTATGGCACTCATGGTTGCGGACACAAGAATGTAAAGTTCGACCCCTTCATGTACCTATCACTTCCAATATCAGATACATCCAATACGTTAGATGATTGTTTGTCACTATTTTGCGAAGAAGAGACACTGAAGGGTGATAATCAGTGGTATTGCACAAAATGTAAAACGCATGTTGACGCAACAAAGAAGATAGATCTTTGGATGCTTCCGCCGATACTGATAATTCATTTGAAACGCTTCAAATTTGGCGTTACTGGCCATCGATCAAAGATTGAGCGGCCGATATGTTATCCATTAAGTGATTGGAACTTGTCAACTAGGAAGAAAAGTGAAGGAGGCGTTTTCCCACTGTATGACTTGTACGCCATCTCGCATCATCGCGGTACATCATCAGGTGGACACTACACCGCACATGCAAAGAATAGATTTGACAGAGAATGGTATGATTTCAATGATTCTCAATGTCGGAAAGTCGACAAAGAGAAGGAAAAGCTAGGGTTTGGGTCATCAGCTTACTGTCTATTTTACAATCGTGTGGAGCGAAATCATGATGCTGCACAGGAGAGAACTACGACCATTCGTCGCCAAAGTATAAGTCGCCCAGAACTATGGCCGCACTTGCAGAGGGATGCAGTAAAGCAGTGGGCATCTACTCGGGTAGATCTTGATTATGCAGTGGATTAGGCAACTTTCTTCTTTTTCTCACGTTCCTCACTCGAAACAGATATGATTATCACGGCAAAAGCAAACACGACAAGCATTCCCACCACCACGCTGGAAAGCAAAAGTGCATACAAATTCAATCTGCCTGAATTGTTGTTGTATAGCAATTCTAAGTATATTGTATAAAGATATAAACCAAAGGCTCGCACTCTTGATTTGTTCTGCACTGTTGTTTTCATAGCCCTTCAGGGCATATGATCTCATATGACTTGCTTTTGACAGATCGCCTTGATATCGATATAGACGATCATTGTATAAATAAAGGAGTGACGGCAAGTCAGCGGCATTGATGCCCATGCGTGCTCTCAACATTCGATTGTTATTTGCATCTATTGTGACTAGCATTACTCCATTCTCACGTAAGATTCGATCATCTGATAGCTGCCGGAAGCTTTCTATTGCGACATTGTTTATGCGATGATCTCCTCCTTGAGCAAGTATTAGCATTGGTTTATGTCCGAATGCATCATGGACGCTGTCAAATGTTTTGCCATTCAGGTTTATGATGCTATCCCCTCGACCAAGTGCCACCAATACGAACAATATGAGCCATAGGAAGAAGAGCCGCAGCCGCATGCTTGGTGGCATGGTGGCTATGGTATCTAGGATGCAGGAGGTTCGGTTGGTTGGCTAGGCCATCTGAATAGAAGGAATGTTGAATGTGGGGGATGGGGATGAGTGTGATGCTCTTGTATACGAGAAAGCTTCTGGCTAAGAAGGCGAAAAATGTCTCTTGAATAAAAGATAAAACGCATCATGAACAGAACCATTCTGCTACTCTTCTTTGCGTGTTGGCCTGCCTGTGGCATGGCAATATGGACAGATTATTGGGAGTCCATTTATGGAATACCAGGCAACTGGTGTGGAGCAAAGCAAAGAAAAAACAGGAGTAGTATCGCATTGTCTGAGAGTTCGACCCAGCAGCTACGAGAGTCAGGAGTCAGAGAGTCAGATTCAGACTATCCACTATCATCATTAGCATTAGACATTGGGCGGCCCTTTCTGCGCATTGGGCGATCACATGCCAAACAGACCTGTACATTGGCCGATAATGGCCGTACCCGCCCCAGACGCGTTGGTGCTGGTAATAGAATTTGATCATGTTTTGAAAGAGCAGCATGAATTGCATCGACGACACGAGACAAAAAGATGGCTCTTGCCTCCCACCTGAGACCAAGACCACGTGTCGATGATTCGGAAGTGACCTCTCCTGCATACGTCACGTGCTCCAACTCGGTCTCAAGTTCAATTTTTACTTCTTCGATTAGGCTCTTCTGTCGTGACACCATATCATCTTCGGCGTAGACTTGATCTTCTTGGGTACTTCCGCTTCCGAGTATCATGCGAGAAAGTGACTCGTGGTCACTCTGGTAAGATATCCACCATGCATAATCGTGGGCAAAGGCAGCAATCTCACCAGGCAAGTCCACCTCCTCTTTTCGTGTTGTTGACCTCCTCCATCAGTGTGCAATGCTGACGTCGGAGATGTAATCATAGTTGCAGTAACATTGATTCCTGTGACATAATTCTTTTCCTTGGCAAGCGTTTCGTATGAATTGCCAACCATGATAATTCGTCTCAAGCATGGTCGTTTTATACCAGGGTGATAGATGTGATCATGAATCTGTTCGTTCTCAGACTGAGCAGCTCGACGAAAGATGTCAAGCTCAGACTTAGTCTTGGAACATTCCTTTTTAAGTGCTTCACAGCGAACTTGAGTATGGCCCAGAGTTACTTTGGCCTTGAGCAGCTCATCTCCAAAGTGATTCATCACAGCTTGGAGAGTCTTTCGTTCGTATTCATGACGCTCCTCATTCTTGCTAATAATCTCATGAAGTTGTGTTATGGACGCCTTGGATTGTTCATGCTCATTACGTAAGCTTGAAAGTTCTTCATCAGATGTCCGTGCGTGTTTTTCCAGTAGTATCAGCCGTTCTTCAAGCTTTGTTTGCCTTGCGTAAGATTCATCTAGCTCATTCCTATGAGTTCCTCTCAAAAGTTCAACGTTGTCTTCATTCCTCTTGAATCGGTCCGAGTACTCTTGCAGCCTCGCGTTGACCCCTACAAGATCATCTACGCAGCCATCTACTCTCTTATTGATGGCCTCGGAGGACGACCTTAATGCATCGTTTACTCTGCGGACAGCTTCATTCATGTTTGCGTGAATGGAAGTAGACATCCTATCACTTCGTTCAGTACATTCCTGTCGTAGCGAAGGTAGCTCATGTGTCTTGATCTGATGAATTTCGTGTGCAATGACTTGGGCTGCACCGTGCAAGTCATCATTGAAGGAGGCAATGAGTTTGCCCATGCTATACGAGTTTGGTGTAGGACTAGTTGTAATCTTGTCCATTATGACCATGCGACGCCATTGATAGAATGCCGTCAACTTGGATTTAGCAACGCGTGCTGCTAATAGATCTCGTATCAATGCCGAAGCTTTGAGCTTTCGTCGCTCAACTTTGCGATGCTGGTCATTTGACCGAATCCATCTTTCAAGAGCACATCGTTTCCTACGTGAAATGATTCTTGCAATTGTAATCTTCAAAAGAGACGTTTGTGACCGCTTGGTTCTCTTGGATTTGTTCATCGTAGCAGTTACAAGCCGCCATGTCTGCAAGCCCTTTTCAAGCTCTTCATCCTCAGCTCTGAATACTTCTTATGAAGCATTGAGATGGACATTTTCTTTTGCCATGCAACAAATGCACGTCCTTGAGCTTTGACTACATCTTTGAGGAAGGATGCGTTTCTGGTCAATACTGCAACATCCGACTCTATCCTCTCCTGCAAGGCAGCAACATTATACTCTTTAGCACACGATCCCACCAACTTCTCCAATTTAGTCTGACGCTGCTTCACCAAGACTTCCAAATCACCATACCACGTCTTGAGATTCGTCATATCATGATCTATCTGCCCATTGATCTGTATAATGAAACTTGACTTAAATTCTTCTAGATTCTGCTCGGCTCTGGAGCACTTCGTGTCTATCGTATGCTTTACACTTTCGAGTAGTTCCACACTTGCCGAAGAGGAAATCTTTTGATGCAGGTCAAGCATGTCAACCTTGACTGCCTCGAGCCTTTCATCAATACTGATTGAGTTGGAAATGCTCAAGTCATGTTCCTGTTGTAGTTTTTTCACATCAGCCTTGACGTTTTGCAAGCTCTTGGAGACCACCCTAATATTTTCTATTGTGTCATCATTAGCACATTGTTGACGAATTGAATCGATATCAATTTGCTTGACCCCATAGCTTTCAGTCATGTCTATAGCGTCGTGGTCAAGATTCTCAGCATCGCAATCGTCACATTGAGATGATGATTCTTCATCGAGATCTAGCATTAGTTCGAATTCGATTAGCTTTTGTTTCGGATTCTTGTATCGTACTGTTCCAAAACGTTCAAAGCAGGAAAGATTACTCTCCTTTCCTTGGCTTCATCGAGATTCAAGAGGATCCCTTCCCCTTCAATTCAAACTCTCGAATGAGTAATGAGGGCCCACTAACCGTGCGCACTGAAGGCCTTCAAAAAAGTATCGTACTTCACGTTGTCGTAGCAAGGCTCTGAAGCTGAAGATATTGAATAGATCATATTATTAGATACCAGAACGTTCGCTGTAACGTATCAGAATAGAGGACAAACAATTATTATGACTGTGCTACCAATGACGCACAAGAATTCAAGAAGATTGTTCCCTAATCAATGACACTTATAATTATCATTGTGCCTTTCATCCCCCCCCCACTCTCCCAATCAATAATATAATGTACCAATGACGGAGAGATTTGGAACGGCAACACTCCCTCCCCCCAAGCATTGCTGTCTCCTCTTCAATAACATACACACCCTTCCCCTCACATTCTAAATTTTCTACAGGAGATAGTATTGCCTCTTTTAGCCAACATTTATTTCCTGCATGACATTCTCAATTAATCCATTTCCCCTCTTTCATTGGGAGAGCAACCGCATAAATAAAGATATATAATCGTCTCCCATCTCAGCCACACCACCCCCAACAAAAGCCCTTCCACCACATCATACCTCCAATTAACCATTCTCAATCATAATTATTTATTCCTCATAAATGGGCTTAATCAAAGGATGCCACTGATGCATCCAAGCACACAACCAAAACAACCAAGTGGCAATGGTCGAAATGATAACGACAACATTGGCAATTTCGGCATTGTCCTTGGAAAGACGTCCTGTTAGTCGGGAGGCGAAGACGAGGCCGAGGAGGGCGGCGCCGAGGATTAGGTAGAGGAATGATCCGGTGGCTATGGGGGCTGGTATTGACATGGTTTTGGTTTGGATTTGTACTGTTGTGCGTCTTGTTTTGGAGGTCATCGGTTTGATTGCTCGTGAGAAAGCCCTTTTATCATGGGAGCAAGCTAGATACGGAATTCCTACGTACGTAGAGTAACTGGAAACTAAAAAACTAAAAGAGCCGTTTTTTTTTGCAGCGTGACATGGCGGTGAAAGCAAGGAGCTAGCGGCCGGTGAGTGCAGTGCCAATAGCATTGAGAGGCAACCTACAATAGGCCAACACCAACCTTGCGAGAAAGCCTTCCTTTGGACTGCCGAGAGTACCATAAGCAATTCATTTAACGGCCTCACTCTAACTCCTCGCCTTGCCTACCTACCCGCGCTATTAATATAATAATTTGAACCATCAGCGATAATACAAAAACAAAAGCCACAATGTCATCATCAGAGACAACCGACCTAGTCCAAACCTGGCTCGCCGATGCAGGCCTCCACCATGCCGTTGACAACTTTCGTATGGCCGGCATCGATTCACCTCGATCTCTCGTTCAGTTGGAGCTTTCCCATTTTGAAATGTTGGGCGTTACGCAGCCCGAGGACCGTAAGAAGTTATTCTTTTTGATGCAAAACGTGTCAAGAAGGCATTGACGGAGGAGACAGCGGCAGTAACAGCAGCACCAACTGCATCAGCAGCAGCAGCTGTAGTGCAAGAACGTGAGGATCATTACAGCGAAGACTTTTCTGTAGAGACTAAATCTCAACCTCGCACTGAATTTGGCATGTCGGTAGAGACGTCCTCAATGAAGGAACCCATTTCTCCAGTGACGTTATCATCACCTCTTGTTAGGGAAGATAATGCATTTGACGTTGGTGGAGTATCGTCATCATCAGATAACAACAATACAAGAAACTACATGGAACAAATGCTCAAACAAACGTGCCACGCAGCGACACCAAAAAGGACAAACGATGCCAAAGTCTCCAGCTCACAAGTAGCAGCAGCAGCAGCAACTGCTACCACCTTTCCATCATCACGACAATCGCTCATGAATAGATATCATCGCGACGTAGATGATGGCAAACTGTCATCTGCCTCCGACAATCGTTCTTACCTTGAATCAGGGGGCTCCGATACAAGTTCATACGATGCTACTGTGAGCTCCAAACAACGCAAGAACAGACGCAAATCGGGCATCCCAATGATGAAAAGTAGACCTCATCCAAGGTTATCAGTATCATCCACAATCACCGCTGAAAAAGACTTCATTGATGAACTTGACGAATGTTTGAAGTCACCTCTTCGGGATGAACTTGATGATTATGATGATGCAGCAACATCAACGACCAAGTCTTTAGCACCATCCGTCGACGTCCGAGCGAGGCGGACCAGCATTCATTCTCGACCAACCATAAAGAAGACAAATCAGTCTAGACCTCGTCGTCTTTCGGGTATCCCTGCCCCTCCATCAATGGATAGTAAGGATGATGATGAAAGCATCATGAGTGAAAACAAGCGATTTGTCCACTTCACTCCATAGTTACAGCTCGTTGAGTTCATCTGTATCGAACAATAACCGTGTTCGTTCAAAGAAGAACTCTCGTGCATTCTATGGTACGTATTCTTCTCGTTCAAGCCTGTCTTCGTCTCTGGGCCGATTGGACGAGAATCAACATCGAAATGTTGTGAAAGGAGCTAGAGCAACAGATAAGACATCATCTACTGCCAATTTCACGTACGGGGAAAAAACGTTTGTCTACCATTCCATCTTCAAGGATTGCACCAACCTCACCTCTTACCAGCCTGACGTCAACTCAACTTGATGAGTCTATTACATCGCATTCTGGTCTTCCGCAGTTGAAAAAGAATGTTGCATTGAACAGACGAAAGAGCCTCGGTGGAAAGGTTTCATCATCTAGGCCAACAACAGCTGACAGTGCATCGACTGCAAAATCGATCACATCCAGTGCATCAAAGCGCAAGACCAAGAAAATGACAACTCCACGTACCCAACGTGGTACTCCTCGATCTGCGTCACCTGGGAATGTCTACTCTGACCAACCGCCCCTATCTCCCATGAGGACTGTATCCAGATCTAGAGCTACCACTCCTCGGGAAAAAAGCGTCCACTGTCTCCTATGAAGACATCATCCAGAGCTAGAGCTACCACTCCTCCTCGAGCAACTTCTCCCTTGAATCGGTCACGTGTTGGCAAGGTTAAAATCGCCAAATTTGGTGCAGTATTTATTCATGGAGTGCCGGAAGATACCTCGTGGGCAACCCAAATTTCACATTTCAGAGAGGCGGCTAATGAGGAGCACAATGACTTTATGTCTGATCAAAAGTCACAGTCATCTGATGCAGACTACGAAATGAGGATCCGGGTCATAGTGAGGAAACGGCCCATGTCAAAGAGGGAAGCCGCACAGAGAGGTGATGTAGATGTCATCCACCCTCTTGATTATGATGATCATGGTCGAGTGTTGGTTTACCAGCCAAAGACGAAGCTTGACTTGACCAAAGAGGTTGAAGTAGCCAAATTTGCCTTTGATAATGTCTACGATGAAACTTCAAACAATCTGGATATTTACAATACTTCGGTGAAAAATCTAATTCCAGGAGTATTCCATGGCAAGTGGGCGAGCGTCTTTGCTTATGGTAAGTGTTCCTGAAAAATCATGATAACACTTCATGTAATCTCATAACTGTTCACTCCTTTGCAATACTTAGGCCAAACTGGAAGTGGAAAGACATTCACAATGATGGGATCAGGAATGACCGGGATGAAAGCAGGCAATCAAGCTGAAAATTTGTCTGATGCTAATCTTGGTCTGTACTTTCTTGCGGCCCAGGACGTCTTCCAGCTTGCCGAGGATCCCCAGTATGCGGACATTTCGATCAATTGTTCCTTGTTTGAAATATACGGCGGCAAATTGCTTGATTTGTTGAATGATCGTAACCCAATCCGATGCCTTGAAGATAGCAAAGGCAAAGTGTGCTTTCCGGGATTGAGTGAACATCCCGTTAGCGATCCAATGGAGCTGATGGATATCATTGAAGCTGGTTCATTGAATAGGTCCACTGGGCAGACTCAAGCTAATGCTGATAGTAGTAGATCGCATGCTGTCTTGCAGCTAAGTCTTCGAAAAGATGTTGGGAGATCGAGGAGGAACATAGAGTGCGGTAAGACAGTACGCATTGCAAAACCTCGTGCATTTCTTCTATTCTCTTCAACTCAATCCTTTTTGTTTGGCTATCCACTTTTAGGTCGACTAACATTCATAGACCTGGCAGGTTCTGAGCGTGGAGCAGATACTGCCAACACATGTCGTACGACTCGGATGGAAGGAGCCGAGATTAACAAATCTCTCCTTGCTTTGAAGGAAGTGATTCGGGCTCTCGCGACTGGAGACTCAATGAAACGCATCCCCTTCCGTGGCAGCAAGCTGACTCAAGTATTGAAGGAAGGATTCGTTGGGAAGAGCTCCCGCACAGTGATGGTGACCTGTGTTGCACCGAACATGAACAATTGTGATCATACGTTGAACACACTGAGGTACGCCGACAGGGTGAAGGAGCGTGATGCCGAAACTGGGAAACTCTCTGCAGCTGTGGCTGCAAACTCTACAATTAAGATGGATAAGTCCCTTGTGAAGCCTCCCAAGCTACCGCCTCGACCTCTTACAGCCCCAGCAAAAAGTTTTAGAATTGATAAAGATGATTCGTCAGATGAGGAGGAAGTGCCTCCTCCACCATCGCCCAACTTTGAATCTGACGAGAGTGCATCATTCGACATGATCGAAGACAGCGATTCTATCACGCTCACGCAATCACCAACAGCCAATGATCAACGTTCACCACCGATTGCATCTCCGACTGAGCCAGAAAGACCGAATAGACGCGTTGAGGCTGCAACTCTGATCGAAACTCACAAATCTGTACAAGCATCGATGCTCAAAATATTGAAGCGTGAGGTGGCGCTGGTAAATAAACCCGAAACGACAGACTTGGCTGCAATTGAACGTTACTTTCACGAGCTCGACAGCATTTCACACGAACAGGTGACTTTGCTTACAACCTTGAAGACTGCTTTACAATCATACTTTGAAGTGGATAATAGTGATCGTACATCATAGTAGTGGCATGATTAAGTAGAAGATGTAACCTTAGTAATCAGAATTATCATCTCAATTGAAATTACTTCTGCATGATAAATCCAAGGGCCTGTCGAGATAACGTCACATCGGCACCAAGTATGTCGGTAGTATCGTATCTACACTATACCTGCTATCGAAGCGTAGAAGAGGTGCTTGTCGTCGCCACAGTACCGTCAACAAGAACCTACCCTGCTCTCAAAAGGTACCTTCAATCTTTGATGGTGCAAACATCAGCGTCGATGCCATTCCAAGCGTCTGGCCATTCTTTGGCGTAAGTATCCAGGTTGGTGGAATGTATGTTCGCAGCAGGCCAGATGTGGTGTTTGAATCTATCGCCCATACTGCCATAAAAACTTGTTGTTACTGACATTCCGTGGTAGCCACGCAGGCGATTAATGTATCCACTGAACGTTGATCTAAACGTTCCACTGAATTTTCTCCCACGGCTTGCTACAACTGTCTCTAACATACCCATGTGGTTAGGGTCCAAATCTTGAAGTCCTGCCAGCTGTTTGAAGTCATCTAGAAATCTCAACGTGTATCCAGCCCGACGAAATGGTTCAAAGAAAGTCTTGTCCTTTTCATCTGTGGCGATGTACAGTATTTCATTCTTCTCAAACACATCATTGGTATTTTTCACCCACTCTTCGCCACTGATCTTCATATTCTTGTATTGAAAATCCCCACGGCGAATATGCATCGCCGAGTAGCCACCTGCGCCATTGATATCTGTTAAAAAACCTCGGGCTTTACCTTCGTCCTGAAGAGCCTTGATAATCTTGCCTGCTGCACAATTTATTTCTGGTCGGTAATGTAACAAGTCTCGAACTAATCGCTTGTAGTAGTTGCCCACGGCTACATCACTGAAATACATGTATCCATAATAGTGACTGAGCATTCTCGTAGGCGGTTTGCCAGCTTGAATGTAGAGAAGTTGGGGCTCGTCAAACTCTTTTGTCAAGAACACCATTTTACGCTTTCCGCTACTGCAGAACTCTGACGCACCCTTCTCGTCGTCTGGTTTACCTGTGTCAAACATTCCCTTGTCAAAAACCAAACACTGATGATGGGACGCACTGATTTCTGGCGTAGTTCCATGCTTGCTTAGGTACGCATGAACAATGTCACAGGATGTCAAATCACCCTCTTTCCACTTCTTTTTTGGCATACCTTTATTGCATTCTTTTGCTGCCGTTGCCAAGTGATCAAACTCTTCTACATCGGCTGGGAATTGACCCTGAGGTTGACCTTCGATATCTACTAAACCTTCCTTCATTACAAATTGTTCCATTGTTATGACTTTCACCCGCTTTTGAAAAGAAGGACTTTCAATGTCAAAGAATGCATCCAAGCCTCTGTGCCTCTTTGCAGCATCGTTTCGTAACAAATACATTGGCTGTTCAGGCGGCAAAACTAGGATTCGATCGAGTGCGGCTGCAATGATCAATATTATCTCAAAAGACATCCGTATGTTGTTGAATCCTCCTCCGTCAGGAGTAAAAGCAAGGTACTTGGGTTTGTCAGTGCCCACGCCGAAAGGTGTCTTGAAGGCGTAATCACGGTGACCCTGAGGTTCGTTCCAATACACTACCGAATTGTCAACATTCACATCACAGGATACATGACCTCTGAATGCACCCAAAAGAGCTGGCGTCTCGCTCATCGGCCTTCCAGCAAGTCCTCTACCAAGCTTGTTTAATTCTGACTCAGCAACTGCCTTTGCCTCTTCCATTTCATCTCTTGGGTATAGTGTATCTCTTTCTAGAAATGTGCCTCCGTCCACGGATACAACTTCTCGTGCCTTTTTTCGTGGCTTCTCGCTATCATTGTCTACAAACTTATCACCATCGATACCCGTCCACGCAACAGGATATTCACGAGCAAACAGTGAGCCTGATCCAACATTCATCCATTCATGCATAAAAAACTTTCTGTCAAGCCAGCTGTAGTATGTGAAATACTTCGACATACCGTGATAACCTCTGAGCCTGACAATGTATCCTGAGAATGTAGAGAACCAAGTGCCGGCAAAGACAGACCCTCGACTGCTAACAACAGTTTCAATCATTCCATAAAGGGTTGAGTCAATGCTATCAAGATCTGCCAACTCCCTAAAATCGTCAAAGAACCGCAGAGGCCCTGAATGGTTTCTTCGAAAATCATCAAAGAAGGTGGCATTCCTTTCATCAGTAGCAATATACAGTATTTCATTGGGTTTCCACAGCTCTTTGGTGTTCTCATACCATGTAGCCGAATCAAATCTAACTTCTGGAAACTGTAAATCTCCTCGTCTTACATGCAATGATGAATATCCACCCACCAACTCTCTATCAAGATCAGCTCCAGGATTGTGTGCGTCGCCAAAAAGAACATCCTTCTCGTATTGCATTGCAAGTATCATCTTGCCTGCTGCACAATACACTTCATCGTGGTATCGAAAGTAGTCTCTAGCGAAGCGTAAATAGTAGTTACCAATCACTGGATCCGTAAAGAACAAAAGAGCATACGAATGCGTCAACAATCTCCATTTCAAATCCATCGTCTCAAAATGCCACACAGGAGCATCATGCATCGTTTTATTGTAGTAAACCGGAGGTCGGTTTTTGCAATATGTCTGGATGCGAGCTTGTACATCCTCCGAAAGTTTGGATATGTATTCATCCCCATACAAAAACACATCCTTGTCAAACACAAAGCAATTTTGTTCCGCTACAGGTTCTGAGATCAATGGTTGCAATTGCCCATGCGCGAGATAATGATCATACAAGTCCTCACAAAATACCTCTGACTTTTTTCGTTCTTCACAACCTTTCGCCACGTCTAGCAAATGCTGCTTCTTTGTTTCATCGTATCCATTCAATGGGACAAACCCATCATCCCCTCCTTCCAGTCGTAAGAATTCCTCAGCCGAAATGATTGGTACTCTTCGTAGAAAATCCGAATTATCCGTCATGTTAAAGTAATCCGTATACTGTCGATACCCATTGCGCGTATCTCCCTTTTTGGCATACAGCAAGTACATCGATTGCTCCGGTGGAAGAACAAGTGTCCGACCCGACAAGGCCGCAAGAGTAAGTATATTCTCAAATGAGATTCGCAAATTGTTCCAACCACCTGTATCAGGTTCAAATGTCAAATATCGTCGTCGCTTCGTTCGTACAACATCATCCGGATGTTGAGGATCAAAGTGATCAAGTGGTAGAGGAACAAACGGATGTTGTTGCCGAGTTCCATCCTTATCAGTATAGTAATACTGTGCCAAATCATCACGTGTCCCCCGTGGTTCATTCCAAGATGTCAACATGGACGAGAGTAACTCATTGATTTGAGGATCAGTGTTGGGACAGTGGATTGTACCGCGAAGTGCCCCCTCGAGTGCGGGAGTTTGATCTGGGGGCAATCCTGAGAAGCCACGTGAGGTGTGTGTTCGTGGGATGGGGGTGGGTAACATGTTGTTTTGTAATAATGTTTGTTGTAGTTTGGACCAACTTTTCATGTTTTCGTGGTAGGATTTGTCAACAACTTCAATGTCGTCGGCTGCTACTGCTGCGGGCCTGACAAAGTTTGCTGCAGCGTTACCCTTCCATCCATGCTCCTTTGCTTCTTCCTCCTTCGCCTTTTCATTTTGGCTATTACTCTTTTGCAGAATATAATGGGCTAGATCTAATTTATGACGTAATGCCGATCCTCCGGGGCTGTTGTGGGCGTCGGTTTCTGTCGCTGTGTGGGTGGAGTGATGTAGATGAAATAAGTAAATGGTCGTCGTCAGCAGGAGACAGGCGATTACTTGTAGCAGCACTGTCAGGAAGCGAAGAAGCAGCGGCGATGATGGCTGCTGAGTGTTTCGTAGCCGTCGGGCAGGCATGGTTAGTAGTTGCTTGTTACGTCTGCAACTCACGTCCTAGAGCCTTCTCTCTGAGAGGGCAGTTGCAGTATGGCGAGGCTGAGATCTTTCTTTTTTCTTTTGGCTTTTGGGGACGAAGGCGGCAATTTTCGTACTAATTCCTACATACAGTGAAAGGTGGAAACCTCCCCTCCTCAATCAAATCTTCCAGCGCCATCCGTCCATTGGCTAATCGATAGTTGTGTGCCTGCCTACTCAACAATCAACGCCACCATGACCTCACCAGCAAGCAAAAGACCCCGCATCGGGTCAGCAGACAAAGAGCTATCGGCATCATCACCATCACTCTTGGATCCAATCACTCCAAGCATCCTACAAAAGGGAGAACAACTCGCCACTCTCTACCAAAAGGCATCACCATACCCACACGCTGTAATTGATAACTTTTGTGTCGATGGCTTTTTGGAGAACATTCTTACGGAATTGAAGCACAATAGTAAAGTCAAGTTCAAGGAGACGGATCTTTTTCGTGTGTATCAGAGTATTGATTTGGTAAGTGGCGTGGAGTGGAGTGCACAAGTCTTGTCTTCTCTCTTGTCATGCACATCATACATGATGATGTGATAATATATTTGACATCATGATACTAACACATCATCATCATCACTCACCAAACTAAAACCACCACAGGGAAACTTGAAGGATGGATCAGAGTTGGCAGCCAACATGCCAAACCTAATGAAACTCAAGAATGCCATCTACTCTCCACAATATCGTGCCTTCATTGAAAACATTACAGGATTAGAAGCAGGTTCATTAACAGATGAAGTCGACTGTGCAGCGAATTGTCATACACGAGGGTGTCATCTTCTTTGCCACGATGATGTCATCGGTACGAGGAAGGTGTCCTACATTATTTACCTGACAGATGCAAAGCCGGAATGGACAGATAGTGACGGTGGAAGACTGGAGTTGTATGACGCTATTGCAGAAGAGGACAGGTTTGTTCCTGGAGCGTTGCCTGTCAAAACGGTGCTACCAGCATTCAATTCAATGGCATACTTTGTAGTTGAACCTGGGGTTTCGTTTCATTCGGTGCAGGAAGTATTTTGTGATCGGCCTCGACTTTCGATACAGGGTTGGTATCATACGAAGGAGGTACCGTCGCAGATTGAGAATGCAACGTTGCAGAGGTTGAAGTCTACTGGTGAGGGAGAAAATACGGAAGGCACGTTCCAGCCCATGGCCGACGAAGCAACAGCTGCTGCTGCTGCTGAGACTGAAGGAAATGGGACAGAATCAGAACCAATATTCAGTAGTGAAGATGGCAAGTTCCTTGGCGAATACATCAACAAAGCCTACCTTACGGAAGAATCCTTGAACGAAATACGCACAAGGTTTGAAGAAGAGTCCAGTGTGAAGCTCCGTCATTTCCTCAACGATGAATGGAGTTCAAAAATAAAAGCTGCCTTTACAAGACAAGATAAAGGAGACAAGGTTGGTGAAAATAATCCATCGTTGGATTATCACGTCGGTATAAATGAGAAATGGAAGGCAGTGGGACCAGCCCACAAACAGCGATTTTTACAATACCAAGAAGGTAGCGGTGGTAGTGCTCTGTCGGCGAAGAAAGCATCTTCTGAGGACGTTGTAGATGTAGGCGAACACCTCGGTCACTTGAAGCAGAATCTATTCCAATCAGCCGAGTTTGGGCGATGGATCGGATGGCTTTCAAGTCTAGGATTCCCTTTGGGATATAGAGGCCGGATAAGGAGATTCCGCCCAGGATTGGATTATACTGTTGCGCATTATGGAATTCTTACTACCAACGCTGTCTTGGATACCACACTGTGTTTTTGTGGAGGTGAAGGCAACCAATGCTCTTTTGACGAGGAAACGAACGAACTGATTGGCTCTGATGATGACGCAATTTGGGAATCTGGAGATGTTGGTGGATTTGAATGTTACATTGAAGCCGACGATGATGATGAAGGCGCGGAAGCAGAGTATGATGAGGAAGACGACACACAATTGCTTAGCGTGTCGGCAAGCTTCAACACTCTTAGCTTGGTCTACCGTGATCCGGGCACGATGAAGTTTGTCAAATATGTCGGAAGCGGGGCTCCATCATCTCGGTGGGATATAGCGCTAGAATATGACGTGAAAATAGATGAGGATGATGATGATGATGAACATCAATTACCTACAGACGAAGAAAATTAAAGTATGTAACTCTCAATGGTTATAATTTCCAATAAACTACTACTATACAAGTCTTGCAAACGGCGACTTTTAACATAAATCAGAGCAAATCAGATTCTTCCTTGAACTTCTTCTTGGGTGGTTCATTTGATTCGGCCTCCGGGACAGAAGCAACTGGTGCTGCAGCTGCAGCGACTCCCCCGCTAGAAGCATTCATCACCTTCATCATCCATTCCGTCATGGCTTCCTTGTTATTGGGATCAGGTTTGTTCTCCAAAAGACTTACCCAACTTTGAACTTTATTGGCATCTTCCCCGGTACTTACTGAGACAGAGTGCGCTGATTCTTCCTCGTTCTTGAGAGCGGCGGCAACTGGATCCTGTTGAGGTAAGGAACTGGGTTTAAGATCGCCTTCTTCCTCCGTTTTGAGAGTGCTTGCCTTCTCCTCGCCATCATTCTGGGTGTCACTAACAGGAAGGCAGATTTCTCCAGTTGGTAATGCTGGTGGTGCACTTCCGGACTCCTTCGAAGCACTAGGTGGACTTCTCTTCTTGTCCCCCATGTTTCCATGCTTATGCCTATTGCGGAAATTCCTCTTTGCCACGGGAACCTTACAATGTAAGCAGTATCGGAACTTAGCACCAGCACTGCGACAAGAAGGGAAAGAACACTCCAACTCATCTCCGTGCTGAATACTATCCGGTATGATGAAGTAGGAAGTCTTGAAGTTGTGCGCCATGGCCATACCCCTAGCACGGCAGGGAACACGCTTGTTCTTCTTCTTCTTTTTCTTCTTCTCGTCAGAAATCCTCTCCACACCAGGAATGATGACGAGATGTTCCTTCTTGACACCCTTGTAATCGTCATCATCCTTCAATGATTCGGCTGGGTTGGCCTTGCCATTCTCCTCGGTGGTACCTGCACTACTAACACTCTCGTCATCTTCTCCAGTAACACTCCCCCCATCTCCGCCGGGGACACCATGACGATGACGATTGCGGAAATTGCGTTTCGCAACTGGAACTTTGCAGTGGAGACAATACCTGAACTTCACCCCAGCTTGACGACAAGAGGGGTAAGAGCATACGAGTTCATCACCATGCTCAATCCCATCAGGTATGACAAAGTAGGCAGTCTTGAAATTGTGATCAACGGGCATTCCACGAGCACGACATGGTACGATGACGGCACCTTGAGATGATACCCCGACAGAGTTGTTAAGGCCTGGGATGACATTGTTCGAAAAGGCAGCAACTTGTTGATTGAGGAGACCCACAGTCTTGAATCCATTGAGTTGATCATTAAGTGATGCTGTAAATAAATGATGAGGGAGGGGGAATGAAAATTCAAGAATGATGTGAGAAGCAGGTACAGTATAATGCAAAGGGAAGTTAGGCTTCAAAGTACCCCTTCAAGAATTAATAACACGCAATGTATAACTCACCAGACTGTTGCGCTTGTTGCAACTTGACCAAATCATCATTCGTATTCCCATTACTCGCAGCCGCTGCAGCATTATTACTATTATCTTGCTGAACAGCCTGGACCAATTGCATACGAGACAAAATATCACGTGCCGAAGGTTGAGAAATTGAGGTTGCCATGCCAGCCAAATTCCCCATGGGAGTATTGTTAAACCCTGCGGCGGAGAGTCCCCCCCCTCCCCCTGGACCGAATGCACGTGCAATTGCAGCTTGGACCTGAACCTGTTGCTGCGCTTGCTGCTGGGCCTGGAGGGAGGCGACGAGTTGATTAATTACGTTCGCGTTGTTATTTCCTTGGGCGGAGGGTGCTTGTTGACCAGCAGCCCCCATGGCGGGAGCCGCCGCAATTTGAGCCTGCGAGGCGAAGACCTGTTGATTGACTTGCCCCCCAGCACCTGCCAGCAATTGCTGAGCTTGAAGCTGTGTCACGATCTGGGCAGTCGTCTGGGCAGCCGTTGGTGCCGACGCATTGGCCGGTCGGTTTGTAGCGAACAGAGCACTTGGATGCGCCGCCTGCTGGTTTTGAGAAGCCATGCTCATCTGGAGTGCCTGCTGGAGTTCCATCGCCTGCTGATCCATGCCAGCGGGGTTGGAGCCAGGCGCAGATGCACCCGATTGATGATCACCGGGCCCCATCGCGTTGTTGGCACTGTTGTCGGTGGCTGCTTGAAGTAAAAAACCCAGGGAGTTGACGTTGTTGTTCACAAACTTGGAAGATAAATCTGGACTCTGTTGGGGAGACTCGTTTGAATTGGATAGAGAAAATCTTCCTCTGTTAAAGTTAAAGGACATACTATTATTGAATTGATGACAGCGAAGTCAGAGGTTGCAATCGATAGTTCCCCTGTTGTTAATTTTGCACTGATAATACTATACTTATGATGTCAACACAACGCAACAGAAGAAGAGGAAACTGCAAGCAAGTGCGTGTTGTGTGCGTTGATGTGCAAGATATATGAAGTTCAGGATCGCATCGGAACACTGCACAGAACCTCCGGGACTTCCAACTTCAACTGCAGTGGATGGGGGTAGATAGATGCACACAGTTTTTCACGTGGATTAGTAGAGTTATTTGCTTAAACAAAAATTCTACAGCGGGCAAACACATGTTGGAGAGATTTGCCCTCGTTTTAGTAACATTACTGTTTGATAGGTGTGATTCCACACTACTGATATAAGCTGGGCCCCCCTACAGCCCGCAGAAAAGGCCCTTTCTTGAAGAGTGTGCGTTCGTGGAGAGGACGTAAATCACAAAATGTCCTTGAAGGAGACACATTAATCGGTACCCGCTTTTTGTCGTGAATTGATTATCGCGAACATCGTATCGATAACCGATTCTCGTCACAGTGACGTGATTTCCAACTTAATTAAGACATGTATCCGAAAGGGGGGAGAAAAATCAAAAGAAAAAATGATCGTCAAGATTTTCAACGGCTAGCTAGCTTTGATCATTGTGGAATAATAATAGCTGTGTTGACCATGGCATCCAAATCGAGCCTCCAGCCCTCCCCGGTGGCAGCAGCCTTCCGCAGCCTCCAATGGGATCCCCTCTCCTCCCTCCGCCTAACCCCCCAGGAAACGGCCCTCCTTCGAATGGCCGAAAGTAACCCCATCGAATACACCCTTGGTGACGCTCGAGATGCCACCATGTATGTGCGCGTTCTTCTCAAGCTCTTGGCGGAGGCGTCGGTTAATGTGTCGGGGCATGTGGCGCGTATTACCGAAGAGTGCAATGAGAACAGAGCTTTGGATGCATTGGATGCTGATCCGCTGGGAGTGGTGACACATTACGCTATTGCCAAATTGTCAACGATCATTGCTACTCTTTCTAGTCCTTGGGCGGCGGAGAATGGTGTATCGATTGGTAACGTCTTTTATGCCGGATCGGAGGGTGTTCTTATTGAACAGTGGAAGGCCCTATTGCGTGTAATTAGCAAGGGGAAGGGGGATGCCTACGCTCAACGGAGTGCGGCATTGTGTCTAGCACAAATTCTTGTGGCGGCGTGCCCCTCTCAACGGGGAGCTTCGGATACCAATGCCAAGGATGGAGCTGGACGTGCCCCCTCGTATTCATCGGCCATTGAACCATTGGAGGCATTGACTGCATGGGTTATCACACAGCTTAAGAGTCCCAATGCTGTGACAGTTGGAACCACCGTCCCGGCAATCATGACTTTGACAAGTGCCACCGAAGGCCGTCAAATCTTTGCCGCCTCGGGGGGGATCAAGTACCTCTCACGTCAGCTTCGTCAACGGGAAAAATCAAAATCTTCTAGCAGTTCTGGAGCATCAGAACGCAAGGCCAATTCTTCTGTGCAGCAATTGTATGAACTTGCCTTTTGTCTTTGGTGTTTGACTTATGAACTTAATAACTTTGCTGATGTACGTGCTGATTTTGCCAAAGATGGACTTCCGGTTATGGCATTGGTGGAGCTTGTGTCATCTGCTCCTCGTGAGAAGGTGGTACGTGTGGCTTTGGCAGCGTTGAGGAACTTGGCAACTTGTTCTGCTGATATCCATCCTGAGCCGGATATGCCCAGGATTGATTCCAAGGTCTTCTTGGGGGAAATGATTGCATGTGGGTTGATGAAGGCAATTAAACTTTTGCGTGATCGTCAGTTTACTGATCCTGATATTGTGGAGGATGTGGACAAGCTTCACAAGTTGTTGGCTGATAACTTTAAGGAGATGACTCGTTGGGAAGTGTACCAAAATGAGGTTGAGACTGGCCAATTGTCTTGGGGATCAACACATACTGAGGCCTTCTTCAAGGAAAATGCCAAGATGATGGAAGGGAAGGATGGAGACTTCAAGTTGGTTAAGATACTTATCTCCCTCCTTTCTAGCAGCGATGAAGATATTTCAGCTATCGCATGCTTTGATCTTGGAGAGTTTTGTCGTCATTACCCCAATGGTAGGTCCATCGCCAAGAGGTTGGGTGGAAAAGATTTGGCAATGACTTTGATAGAACATGATAATCCAGAGTTGCAGCGTCATGCATTGCAATGTGTGTCAAAGATGATGGTTCAGAACTGGGAATATGTCAAATAAAGAGTTTGAAAGAGAGCAGAGGGAGTGTTTGAATGCAGCTGAGACGTTTTTTAGGGCACAATAGTATAATCAGCTCAGTGTGCAGTCAGATGCTGTGAAAATATTAATATGTGTTGGTCAAATCAATACTCATCTAGACAGTTGTTTGATTATCTTATGTTGCCTTTTGATGGACAAAATATCGTTGCCCGACATACTTCACAGCAATGTTACTCCCACTCATTCGTCAGGGATCACTTTAATACTCTTGCCATTTTCATCCAAAACAATCTGCCCATACTCATTCCGAATTCCTTTCGGCTTTCTAGTCCATTGACCAGGTTTATAACTCGTAAAGAGCTTGATACGCTTAGATGTATCAAAATCTTCACCATCTAACCAAGGACAATACATCTTCACTGCAAATCCTTTTATATCCACAACCACCACTGGCTTGCCAATTTCTTCTTCCAAGCTCTCCGCCATGGCATTTGCAGTATCAAACAATCCCTTTTTCTGTCCCTTGCTGACACCACGCACTTCAATAAGCTCACTCTTTTCAAACAAAGCAGATATCTCATCAATAGATTGTTGTGAAAGTTCCATACATTCTTCTTGGGGGAGGAAATGCTTTTGTAGCTTTTTGACTCTGTCGCGTTTGTTTGCTTCCTTTCGGAGGACTCCTATTTGTTCTTGTGAAATGAAGAATTCAACGAGCTCATCATCCTCTTGTTCTTGGATTTCTGATTGGTATAGAGTAGTTATAGATTTTAGAGTGTATTGAGTGTTGATTGACCTTTGTGACTGGCAAGGCAGTAGTCTAATCGATGGTGTTGATGCTTGGAAAGCTGAAGTGATGGGCAACGATGCCAACGATGCAATCAATGTGAAAGTACGCATTATGCTGATGATTATGATGTGAGATGTGAGGCGTTGATGTAACAGGTAAATGATGTGGCTCTTCTGCTCTCTGGTGTAGACTGATAGGTTCCCTACGTCACGATCTCTCCTCCACTTATTGTCTCTCTAGGCAATCAAATGTATCGATTGATCGAGGTTCGAGGTGATGGTATCGAAATGGCAGGGTGCTATTTTTTTCTGACGCACGAAGGACGGCGCTGCAAAATCTCTCATCTCCGTCCACACAAGTGAAAGTTGACTTTCAATCCACTTGCACTTGCTTTCTCAACGCTCAACAACTAGTGTTATTATTGATCGCCGCCGCCTGCATCACATCATTGTTCATAATAGCACCACTCACAAGCAATAAAGAGAGTGGGTGTTAGCATATAAAAAGAGCTCAACAGATCGTGCAGACAAAAAGTATAGAGATAAAAGATGGCGAGGGGTGATCAGAGGGAGCGAGATAGGGCCAAGAAACTGGCTCGCTTGCAAAAAGAGCAAAAGGGCGGTCCCAAGGTAAGTCGAAAGGGCAATTACTATTGAAGATAGCTTGTACTGTTTTGCCCAGGTCCAATTGCGTCCTCATTTTTCAAATAGTGTGGGAGGTCCAGACAGCCTGGAACATAGAGGATATCATTATATTATTATTGTGCCGCAGAAATGTGGCCCAATAGTATTATTTTGGTACTCATCGTCCTGTCTCATTCTCTTTGGGGGGAGGGGAGCTTGTCTCCTCTCTTTTACATTGAGCTGTTGGTTTCATTCTCTCTTAACTGTGTGAATGGATATCTATACGAGACAGTGATACAACATTCAAATTTATTTATTCCCCTTTCCTATCTTATGCGTTGATCTCTTCACCCAATATTATAGTGAACGTTCTAACATCACACTTCCTTGGTCGATACATTCATACCCAATACTACGCTATTCTAAACACAAACATGATTTTAGGAAGGAAACCCAGAGTCAAGAAATCTTAACGATTCTGCAGCCCTGGCTGCCAAAGTTGCCAAGAAAGCAGAAATGAAAAAGAAGCAAGAGGAAGAAGAGCAACGAAATGCGGCGAACAAACCTGTGGTTGTAAAGTCAAAGGCTAAGAAGAAGAAGGAACCAGCTGGTTTGGATGATTTATTGTCGGCGGGGCTTGCGAAAGGGAAGAAGAAATAATGATGGGATTATGCACAAGATATTATATGCTTTATTATAGCTACCACGAGTTGGCCGGAAGAGTATTGACATCTAAAAACGATTCAAAAACAACATGGGTAGGGAAATTAGCACCGCACAATTGAGGGTGTATTTAATTCCAAGTGAAAGTAAGCGCAAGCTAGATAAACATTTAAACTACAATCTAACCTAAAGTCTGGATTTCATTGCGGGACGAACTTAAACGTAGGCGCCTACTACGCACAACATTATTCGTCATCCCAGCCCTATAATATTTTCACACAAATTATGCATTCATCTGCCACCTCAATGAATTGGCCTTAACGAACTGGCACTGGCCTATCCGCAATTGTAGGAGGTCCCGTAGTCTCGGTGGAGACTGTGGTTGTGCTGCCAAAACTACTTCCAAAGGTGCTGGTAAATGTAGGGTTTAGAGTCGCAGGAGGTACCAATGCCTCGGTGGGCTTGGGAGTGGGTGGCGGTGTAGGAGGGAAGCATGCCGGGTTACAGACTTCGGGGCAAGCAGATAAGTTCGCCGTAACACGGCATAAGCTAGCGGGAGCTTCTGCAACAGCATCGCAGTCATATGTTGGATCATTGTCACAGTCATCAAGACACTCTTTCTCGCAGACTGCAGGGCAGTTCTCGACCGCATCCCCAACGCAATTGGCGGAAGGATTCTCTTCGACAGACTCACAATCGTAGAGTGGATCATTGTCACAGTCATCAAGACATTCTTTCTCGCAGACTGCAGGACAGTTCTCAAACTGCACCGTCAACGTCTTCACAATTGGTAGAAGGATCTTGTGCGATAGACTCACAATCGTAGAGTGGGTTGTTGTCACAGTCATCAAGACATTCTTTCTCGCAGACTGCAGGACAGTTCTCAAGTGCATCCCCAACGCAATTGGCAGAAGGATTCTCTTCGACAGACTCACAATCGTAGAGTGGGTTGTTGTCACAGTCATCAAGACAAACTTTCTCGCAGACTGCAGGGCAGTTCTCGACTGCACCTTCCTCTTCACAATTGGTAGAAGCATCTTGTTCGATAGACTCACAATCGTAGAGTGGGTTGTTGTCACAGTCATCAAGACATTCTTTCTCGCAGACTGCAGGACAGTTCTCAACTGCAACCGTCAACCTCTTCACAATTGGTAGAAGGATCTTGTGCGATAGACTCACAATCGTAGAGTGGGTTGTTGTCACAGTCATCAAGACAAGCTTTCTCGCAGACTGCAGGGCAGTTCTCAAGTGCACCGTCAACGTCTTCACAATTGGTAGAAGGATCTTCTTCGATAGACTCACAATCGTAGCCTGGGTTGTTGGCACAAGGCTCAAGAGTAGGATTGGGAGTGGGTGGAGACGAAAAAGGTGTGCCAGAAACAATCAAGTCCGCTGTCGGGCGAGGTGTCGGAGGTGGTGTCAACGCCAAAGTCGGCCTTGGAGTTGGAGGAGGCAGTAAAGCCGAAGTCGGAGGTGGAGTGGGTCTGCGAGTTGGTCTAGGTGTTGGAGGTACCAGCGGAATGCATGTGGTGGGGGCAAACCCAGAGCTCTTCGACTTCGAGCCTTTGGGAGAGCCAACAAGACCACTTGAGCTTTTTGAACCCTTGGGGCCCTTCGGACTCTTGCCGCCCGCGTAATTATACGTGGATTTGGGTCCCTTGCTGCCTTTTGGGCCCTTGCCGCTTGTGTAACCAGCATACGGAGATGGACCCTTGGGGCCCTTCGGACCCTTGCCACTTGTGTAACCAGCATACAGAGCTGTGGGGCCCTTGCTGCCTTTCGGTCCCTTTACACTGGTGCTACTTAACCCATAAGCTTTGGGTCCCTTTGGGCCATATGAAGAACCAGTGAGATCACTCGTGTACTTGGAACCTTTGGGTCCCTTTGGGCCATATGTGAGATTACTCGTGTACTTGGAACCTTTGGGACCCTTTGGGCCCTTTGAAGAACCAGTGAGATTGCCTGTAAGTGAACCTTTGGGACCCTTGCCCTTGCTCTTGGAATAGGAGCCGACGAGACCACTCGCGCTTTTTTTACCCTTCGGTCCCTTCTGACTCTTGTTGCTACCATTAATTGGGTACTCACTAGACTTACATTTGTCTTGCTTTGGTGCATAACAATAAGACTATGTGCGACGTGAAGAGTGATTTGTATTCAAAAGAAGAGTCAGAAAAGCAAGAACGACGCAATAATATAATTGAACACAGAACAGATATCCAATAAACTCTTACCGGCAATCCCTTGGACTTGGATCCCTTGGGGCCTTTGGGGCTAGAAACCATGATACCATTCGTGCTTTTAGAACCTTTTGGGCCCTTAGTAATACCAAGCGTGGCGTTTGAACCCTTGGGCCCCTTCGGACCCTTCCCAGTGATACCATTCAGAGCCGTAGAACCCTTGCTGCCTTTCGGACCTTTTCCACTGGTGCCCTTGGTGTTTGTGAACCCAAACGCGGTTGTGGGACCCTTCGTGCCTTTGAGACCCTTGCTGCTGCTGCTTTTGGTGATTGAAGCCGCAGGATAAGCAGACTGAGCAGGCTCCTGCCATGTGTCCCCTTCCCAATCGTCGGTTTTCTCGTATGATTCCATCACGGTGGTGGTAATTTCACCTAGCCTACGGGCTAACAACTTGCGCCGAATTGAAGGAGCATCAGCAACGTTGTCTTCGACGTCGATACCAGGAACAACAAGAAGGCGTCTACAATCTTCGTAATTTGCTGCGCTCGCGGCGGCTGCAGCGTCCTTAGTTTTTTTGTTGTGTACTCCAACACCAACACCGATTCCGATGGCGATGGCTGCAACTGCAGCACCAGAGACTGCGAGTTTGAGGAACTTGGAGTTTTCCATGATCGTAGATAAGCTTGGTTGACTAGTTGTTTGTTTGTTTAGATGATGATAAGTAGAACAATGGTTGGGTTACGATGCCAGCTGAGAACGATAGGAGGCGAATGGAGTTCTCTCTCAGAGAGAGAGGCTAGATGACGCTACATCATATCAAATTTCACGGCAAATTATTAGGCGCGCGAGGGAATACCAATCAAATACTTGCATCCTGACAGAGGGATGATGTCGTGCCAACACATCAAAACGATGCTGCATGTCTAAGCAGGTATTTAGCCCCTTTTGTAAACTCTGAAAGAACACGAACAGTTCGTCGGCTCTGACCGCGAAACCCATCTCAATAACTATCCGATAATGCCTCTCCTCTGCAACGTTGGAACTAGACCCGGGTTGACATCTTTTGAGCGCTTCTTATCGACTTGGCATCCTGTGTGGCATCGCTCAACAAATTTGTTGAGAGGGGTTCCCATCTTTTTGATCTTGTTGTGTGGGAATCGCGCGCGTTTCTGTAAATGGGAGTAACGTACTAAATGAAAAGATACCTATCTGTGTTTTGAGTGTTTTCTCGCAGTCGGCGATTAGCTGTCATGTGCTTCATTTCATTTTCATTTACACCAATTTGAGCGACGATGCAAAGCAACTCAGCACTGCCAAAGAACAAAACACCTCTTCCAAGAAATCGGCAACAAGTAGTACTCCTAGGCAACAAGTATTACTCCTATCCATACCAACAATAGAGAACCATGTTGACATCTCTGAAGAAGCGGGTCAGCAGGGACAATATGTCCTCAGTCTCTGCAGGCCACATGAAAATACCACCATCTGGATCAGCAGTGAGTGTATCAAGGGGAAGAGATGGTCGAGATGACGCCTCCGTCGCTACTTCTATGGTAGGCGAACTCAATATTGGGCCAAAAGGAGTTGCACCATCCTACCAAGATCAACCAGAAACAGATTACGATCTTGGCCCATCTACTCTATACTCCTTCATCGAACAGAAGCTGTGGGATTCGGCCATCGAGCGAGCACGTACTACGCCTTCCGAGGCCAAAACATGGATCTCTCGTAGAGAGCCCTCCGATCCCAACAAAATTCGCTGGCGTTTGCTGCCTCTCCACGCTTGTTGTGTCTTCCGTGCACCTCTAAGCTTGATCGAGGCACTAATCACTGCATACCCCGATGCTGCCAAAACGATTGATGATCAGGGCATGCTTCCTCTCCACCTGGCATGCCGAAATGGTGCATCTCGCGCTGTTGTTATGACTTTGCTCGGCACAAACCCTGATAGTATTAATGCAAAGGATAAGAAGGGACGTACACCACTCAACCTTGTTGAGAGCTCGAATAGTCAGAACAAGGATCAAGTAATTGATGCTATGCATGCATTCCGAATCAGCCATGATAGTGGAAAGTTGCCGCAAGCCGGAACTGGCATTCGTGCAATCACACCGGTTGCAGTGAACGAGACAGTTTTTAGTGGATCTGTAGGAGAGCGTGAAGTTGACTACGAGAACCGCACAATTCTATTCCGTCTCATCTTGAAGAAGGACTGGGAGGGTGTATCTAATCGTTTGACTATGTTTCCAGATGAAGCCATGACATGGATTGTTACCAAGGGATACAATGGTAACTTACGATTCTTGCCACTTCACAAAGCATGTGTTCTTACACCTCCACCCGCCATCATTGCGTCTTTGATAAAGGCGTTCCCAGATGCTGTCCAGCGATCTGACCAGGATGGATGGCTTCCTCTCCACTGCGCTTGTTTCTATGGTGCTCCACCGGCAAGTATTGATGAATTGACTCAAGCAAATCCAAAGGCAGCCCAAGTGAAAGATGATGATTCTCGTTTGCCATTGCATTACGCGTGCATGAAGGGTGCCCCTGATTCAGTTGTAAGTAAGCTCTTGGGTGCTCATGTCAAGGGAGCATTGGCAAAGGACAACGATGGGCGTATGCCATTGCATCATGCCTGTGCCAAAGCTGTTGATGATAAGGTGATTGAGACGTTAGTTCGTCTTGGTCCAAAGGCTTTGCAAAGTAAAGACAACAACGGGCGCATCCCACTGCACTTGGCATGTAAGAAGGGTATTACTACACATGGATTGAATCATCTCCTCCAATTCTACCCTCGTGGAGCTGCGGCGAAGGATGATCAAGAGAAGCTGCCTGTGCACCATGCATGCCAATCTGGCGCTTGTTCCCCTGCAGCAGTTTTGATTCTTCTTGATGCTCATCCAGAGAGCATTCATGCAAGAACTGCATTCGGATTGACACCACATGACGAGGCGTGTCAACCCAAGCAAGGAATCAACATGGATCCCATCAAAGAGGTTCTTACGCGATTCAAGCAAGAACAACAGCGTTTGGGCGGTACTAACAATGGAAGTGTAGATAATGCTCGTTTCCGTGAGCTTGAAGATCGTGTTGTTGTTTTGACTAATAAGACTGAACAGCTCTCGTCAGCTTTAACTGGTGTTGTTCAAGTTGCAGCACAGTTGAAAGCTGACCTCGTTGCTAACAAGAAGACTGACGGTAAGATTGAGATTCAGAAGTTCTGCGATAGTATCATGAGATTGAAATTGGATTAGATGATGGTGTACTCGGAGATGTGCATATTTTTGGTAGAGTTGCTCATTGCAGCTCACTTCGTTAATTAAAAGTAATAGGTGTGTTTGTTAAATATTATCATTTTGCACCTGAAACTGTCGCAGAGTTGATACATATTGTTCTTTTCTCAATTGTGTGCGAAGCGTTTTCTGTTGATACTGTCACTCCCTACCTGATACCTCGCTGACATTAATGTGTTGAGTTCTCCCCTTATTACATAGATTACAAGTTTACACTTCTGTGTTTTCATCCTTCTTGAATTTCTTAACAACATTCTCCTCAATCCAAGGTGTTGTACTGAGTGCCAGGCCTATACGCAAAGGCACGGCCAATCGAGCAAAATTCACAAACGCAAATGCTTCGGCTCCCACTTTTTGCATGTCTTCTGCATTTGAAAAATCAGGCCAGTGACCAGTGAGCTCTTTGTATCCAACTACACAGACTGGGACCGACACCTGTACAGACCGAAACGAAATGTGAGTTTGATACATTAAATTATGACGATATACATTAAATTATGACGATATATACGACATATACTTACACCCCAAAAGCCCAATTCCCAAAGCGCATAGGAGATAGCGCCAGCCGTACCAGCTTGCTTCACCTTCTGTAGAAGCTTCTTCGTTTCTGAGAGCTCTTCTTCTTCTTCAACTTCAGCCTCTGCTGCTGCTCCATTTGTTTGTGCAACCTCTGATGAGGTCGCTTCTTTTTGTTCCACAGCGTTCAATACCCAATTATTCTGTTGCGCATTAATCCGCCGAGAGGTAACTGATGTTGGCCGAACAGAAAACGAAAGGATCTCGCATGGAATGCTGAGTAGGAGGAGGAATGCGACGACGTTTTTCATTTTGAGATAATTGTGATTTGGACCAACTAGGAGACGTGAATTGTTGATTGAATGAGCGGCTATTGCTGGCAAATTAAATTGTAGCAGTCGATGACTCTCTCTCTCTCTCTCTCTCTTCGAAACTCTTCAGTTTGTTGTGTGTTGATGATGTGGTTGATTTGGCGCTTGCTGTCCAAAAAGATGGATGAATCAGCCTGATGTTTGAATGATGTCACACGCTCAACTTCAACTTGCTTTCTCATTTCGGATCATGGACAGAACAAAACTTTCTGAGAGTTATTTTCTAACAAATTCAGTAGTATTGTAGGTGATGAAGACTCACGTTTTTAGTTATATTAGTACAGTGCTGTGCTACTAAGAGTAATAACATACACAACATCTAAATTTCAGACAAGACCTTTCAAAATCAAATGAAGCTATGACTTTCTGCTTTGACTTCTTTTGCGTTTGGAGGTATTCGAACCCGAAGACGTCCGGCCCTTGCGCTTCGTACCACGACGATCGTTTAGAGGAGGAGGGACACGGGCACGAGAGGTCTCATTAGGTGACGCAATCTTAGGCATGTCTTGTCCAAAGGCAACTTCCATTCTCCGTGCTACTGTCCCTTGTTTCCTCTGCTTGATGCGCTCAAACAGACGCTTATTTCTATCAGATTCGTCCAACATATCAAATATTTGCTTCATCTCCTTCTGCATCTTCTCCTTCTTTTTCAGTACCTCTTTGGAATCCAAGTTTGTCGGAAAGACTTCAATAGAGCCATCTAACACACTCGGAATGACTAGGTCCTTCCTTGCTATCATGTTGTTCTTAAATATAGGGTTTTCAAAGTAGCGCTTTCCAAAGACACAGTCTAGCATTGCCGCCTTCCTCAACAGCGGTAGTCTATTCCCAGTCTGTTGTTGTTGCGTTTGACAGGCGGCAAGTACGTCGATGACATTTGAGTAATCGACAAGCTTTGATGCGGCAACTTCGCACATCAAACTGAAACGGGGCATGTGAGCCTCTTCCGCCAAGGCAATCCCCGCCAAGGCTAAATGAAGCGAAACTGTCGGTGCTCCACCATCAGGCCACTCATGCTTGCGGAAAGGAGGGACAGGGCCAGATTCTTTGGCAGCGAGGGCACCTACATCTTTGGGGTTTGGGAATTTGCTCGCCTTGAGAAAAGCATCTTGGCCGAGCGCCTGTACACGATTGGTGTAGCAGTACTCCAACAGCAACTTGACTGCCTGCGGAGAATGTTGTAAAGAAATCCAAACTGAATTCGATGATGCTACATCACGCAAATGAGAAGTAGATGCCTGTTCGTTAGTTGGTGACTTCCCGGCATCGACTTCGTCGTCTTCTTCGTCATCTTCAATTTCGGCTGCTAGAACACGATCAGCGGCAATGGCATTGTTGTTATTGTTGTCACCAGCAGGCAATGGATTTGATGGTACAATATCATATTCTTCGTCATCTGATTGGGATGAGCTACGCTCTGCTTCCTTTGACTCGCTCTTTACTTCGTCGGATGGAATTGTCATTTCGGCACGTTTACGCATGTCCTCTCGTGCTGTAGAGATTTTTTGCCCAAGCCATTTACACCTTTTTGCAATTAACACCGAGTTGGCACGTACAGTTGTGGCCAAAACATTTTGACTGAATCCCCTCTCATCCTTCACTTTTCCCTGACACTCCAAAATTACATCACTTCCCATGCCCTCCGGGGAAGGATTTGGTAATAAGGATCGTAGCTCTTTGAAATATTTACGATCCGACTCCCGTTGCAGCCTAATCATTTCAGCTTTAGCGCTTCGGTCTTTACTGCGCTCCCTAACGACACGAATGCGATCATTTTTCATCATGGCAGAAGCCTCAACTGTATGTTGCGCATCAAGTGTAGCGCAGTGCATGAATTCCAAATCGGTTGGTTTGATGTAGACTCTAGAACCTGGCTTTGTTGAGGGCGATTTGGAATTGACAAAGTCGCAATAATGCTGAAATACTACACTAAGCTTGCTGCCTTTATCAAGACCAACGTATACGGTGGCCCCGCGGAGTAATAGCGGATTACTTGGAACGATGTCACTCAGATCCTCATCACATTCAAAATAAAGTACCTGCAGATAAAATCGAGATGAACAGTTCTGAAAATGAGTATGCTAGGAGAGGGACACAAAATAATGAGATATCCAATTCAGTGAAATTCTTACCAGAGGACACTTCAACGCTCGTGTAATTTTCTGTCTTTGCTCATCGAAAACTTCCCCAGCCACTCCCCCATCAATGGCCTCCCTATCGTCCTCATTCTCTTCATCGTCCTCAGCAGGATCCTCATCTTCTTCCTCATCCTCATCTTCATCTTCTTCCTCTTCGTCATTATCATCTTCTTCCTCTTCGTCATCATCATTGTCGTCATTATTATTATCAGCCGCTGGTGCATTATTCGCAGCACCCCGAGCACCACGAAGTAATCGACGAACCAGATCTAAACGGTTGTCATGTCCATCATCGCCCTCTTCTTCTTGATCTTCTTCCATCCAAATTTCTTCCTGTAATCGACGGGCGGCAGCTTCGTCAGGGTCTTCGTCATTTTGCTGGTTGTTCATATTATTGTGGGGTGTTCTATTTTATTTTGCTGGCGAAAGAAGAGGGGCCTGAGAACAAACAATTTTAATTAGTGGGGACCAAATAAATAATGATTATTTAGAGCGAGCGGCACAGCGGCAACGCTCGGACCGGAGAAGAATGCGGTGAACTTGCAGAAGCCTCCTGGACGAGATAGTATGCCATTTCAAACTCAAATGAAGCCGGCGATTTAGAATGTAATGTCATTTCCTCGCACAATCGCAAAAATAAAAGTTATCTCGCAACACTGTGCCACACGCCTCATCAAAATTAAGTTTATCATTTCTGCTATATCAACGCAATAGACGCAAGCTTACCTAATAAATAAACACTCCACCTTTGCTTTACAACTATAACTCTACAGACACAACAGCATTGAGGAAAAATGATTATCAAACAAAGCCTTTTTTCGTTTTTGGTCAACAAAAAAGGACTAAAAATATTGCGGGAACACCTGAAGGTGACCTGATGAGCTCGATGAGGCCCAAACGCCAAACATCGAAAATACCACATAGTTGAGGTCGATATCTAACTATGGCAATCAACAGCTTGTAGTGGCCCATTATAGTTGGCCATGATAGTATAAAAGCATTTGTTTCAAGGCTCAAGCTCTTTTTGGTTGTTATCGGCGTTCGCTACAACGTCGTAGTTGGAGGGATCTGAGATGGCCGACGGGACAGAGGACACAGGACTTCAATTTTGCGAGCTATCGTATCTCACGCTGTGACTATGGCAATCAACAGCTTGTAGTGGCCCATTATAGTTGGCCATGATAGTATAGAAGCATTTGTTTCAAGGCTCAAGCTCTTTTTGGTTGTATCGGCGTCGCTACAACGTCGTAGTTGCCTGATGAGGCATCTGATATGGCCGACGGACAGAGGACACAGGACTTCAATTTTGCGAGCTATCGTATCTCACGCTGTGACTATGGCAATCAACAGCTTGTAGTGGCCCATTATAGTTGGCCATGATAGTATAGAAGCATTTGTTTCAAGGCTCAAGCTCTGTTTGGTTGTATCGGCGTCGCTACAACGTCGTAGTTGACCTGATGAGGCATCTGATATGGCCGACGGGACACAGGACTTCAATTTTGCGAGCTATCGTATCTCACGCTGTGACTATGGCAATCAACAGCTTGTAGTGGCCCATTATAGTTGGCCATGATAGTATAGAAGCATTTGTTTCAAGGCTCAAGCTCTTTTTGGTTGTATCGGCGTCGCTACAACGTCGTAGTTGCCTGATGAGGCATCTGATATGGCCGACGGGACAGAGGACACAGGACTTCAATTTTGCGAGCTATCGTATCTCACGCTGTGACTATGGCAATCAACAGCTTGTAGTGGCCCATTATAGTTGGCCATGATAGTATAGAAGCATTTGTTTCAAGGCTCAAGCTCTTTTTGGTTGTATCGGCGTCGCTACAACGTCGTAGTTGGAGAGGATCTGAGATGGCCGACGGGACACAGGACTTCAATTTTGCGAGCTATCGTATCTCACGCTGTGACTATGGCAATCAACAGCTTGTAGTGGCCCATTATAGTTGGCCATGATAGTATAGAAGCATTTGTTTCAAGGCTCAAGCTCTTTTTGGTTGTATCGGCGTCGCTACAACGTCGTAGTTGCTGATGAGGATCTGATATGGCCGACGGGACAGAGGACACAGGACTTCAATTTTGCGAGCTATCGTATCTCACGCTGTGACTATGGCAATCAACAGCTTGTAGTGGCCCATTATAGTTGGCCATGATAGTATAGAAGCATTTGTTTCAAGGCTCAAGCTCTGTTTGGTTGTATCGGCGTCGCTACAAACGTCGTAGTTGGAGGGATCTGAGATGGCCGACGGGACACAGGACTTCAATTTTGCGAGCTATCGTATCTCACGCTGTGACTATGGCAATCAACAGCTTGTAGTGGCCCATTATAGTTGGCCATGATAGTATAGAAGCATTTGTTTCAAGGCTCAAGCTCTGTTTGGTTGTATCGGCGTCGCTACAACGTCGTAGGTGACCTGATGAGGCATCTGATATGGTCGACGGGACACAGGACTTCAATTTTGCGAGCTATCGTATCTCACGCTGTGACTATGGCAATCAACAGCTTGTAGTGGCCCATTATAGTTGGCCATGATAGTATAGAAGCATTTGTTTCAAGGCTCAAGCTCTTTTTGGTTGTATCGGCGTCGCTACAACGTCGTAGTTGCCTGATGAGGCATCTGATATGGCCGACGGGGACACAGGACTTCAATTTTGCGAGCTATCGTATCTCACGCTGTGACTATGGCAATCAACAGCTTGTAGTGGCCCATTATAGTTGGCCATGATAGTATAGAAGCATTTGTTTCAAGGCTCAAGCTCTGTTTGGTTGTATCGGCGTCGCTACAACGTCGTAGTTGGAGGGATCTGATATGGCCGACGGGACAGGACACAGGACTTCAATTTTGCGAGCTATCGTATCTCACGCTGTGACTATGGCAATCAACAGCTTGTAGTGGCCCATTATAGTTGGCCATGATAGTATAGAAGCATTTGTTTCAAGGCTCAAGCTCTGTTTGGTTGTATCGGCGTCGCTACAACGTCGTAGTTGGAGGGATCTGATATGGCCGACGGGACACAGGACTTCAATTTTGCGAGCTATCGTATCTCACGCTGTGACTATGGCAATCAACAGCTTGTAGTGGCCCATTATAGTTGGCCATGATAGTATAGAAGCATTTGTTTCAAGGCTCAAGCTCTTTTTGGTTGTATCGGCGTCGCTACAACGTCGTAGTTGACCTGATGAGGCATCTGATATGGCGCGACGGGACACAGGACTTCAATTTTGCGAGCTATCGTATCTCACGCTGTGACTATGGCAATCAACAGCTTGTAGTGGCCCATTATAGTTGGCCATGATAGTATAGAAGCATTTGTTTCAAGGCTCAAGCTCTTTTTGGTTGTATCGGCGTCGCTACAACGTCGTAGTTGCTGATGAGGCATCTGATATGGCCGACGGGACACAGGACTTCAATTTTGCGAGCTATCGTATCTCACGCTGTGACTATGGCAATCAACAGCTTGTAGTGGCCCATTATAGTTGGCCATGATAGTATAGAAGCATTTGTTTCAAGGCTCAAGCTCTTTTTGGTTGTATCGGCGTCGCTACAACGTCGTAGTTGGAGGGATCTGAGATGGCCGACGGGACAGGACACAGGACTTCAATTTTGCGAGCTATCGTATCTCACGCTGTGACTATGGCAATCAACAGCTTGTAGTGGCCCATTATAGTTGGCCATGATAGTATAGAAGCATTTGTTTCAAGGCTCAAGCTCTGTTTGGTTGTATCGGCGTCGCTACAACGTCGTAGTTGACTGATGAGGCATCTGAGATGGCCGACGGGACACAGGACTTCAATTTTGCGAGCTATCGTATCTCACGCTGTGACTATGGCAATCAACAGCTTGTAGTGGCCCATTATAGTTGGCCATGATAGTATAGAAGCATTTGTTTCAAGGCTCAAGCTCTGTTTGGTTGTATCGGCGTCGCTACAACGTCGTAGTTGCCGATGAGGCATCTGATATGGCCGACGGGACAGAGGACACAGGACTTCAATTTTGCGAGCTATCGTATCTCACGCTGTGACTATGGCAATCAACAGCTTGTAGTGGCCCATTATAGTTGGCCATGATAGTATAGAAGCATTTGTTTCAAGGCTCAAGCTCTGTTTGGTTGTATCGGCGTCGCTACAACGTCGTAGTTGCCTGATGAGGCATCTGATATGGCCGACGGGACAGGGACACAGGACTTCAATTTTGCGAGCTATCGTATCTCACGCTGTGACTATGGCAATCAACAGCTTGTAGTGGCCCATTATAGTTGGCCATGATAGTATAGAAGCATTTGTTTCAAGGCTCAAGCTCTGTTTGGTTGTATCGGCGTCGCTACAACGTCGTAGTTGGAGGGATCTGATATGGCCGACGGACAGAGGACACAGGACTTCAATTTTGCGAGCTATCGTATCTCACGCTGTGACTATGGCAATCAACAGCTTGTAGTGGCCCATTATAGTTGGCCATGATAGTATAGAAGCATTTGTTCCAAGGCTCAAGCTCTGTTTGGTCGTATCGGCGTCGCTACAACGTCGTAGGTGACCTGATGAGGCATCTGATATGGCCGACGGGACACAGGACTTCAATTTTGCGAGCTATCGTATCTCACGCTGTGACTATGGCAATCAACAGCTTGTAGTGGCCCATTATAGTTGGCCATGATAGTATAGAAGCATTTGTTTCAAGGCTCAAGCTCTTTTTGGTTGTATCGGCGTCGCTACAACGTCGTAGTTGACCTGATGAGGCATCTGATATGGCCGACGGGACAGAGGCACAGGACTTCAATTTTGCGAGCTATCGTATCTCACGCTGTGACTATGGCAATCAACAGCTTGTAGTGGCCCATTATAGTTGGCCATGATAGTATAGAAGCATTTGTTTCAAGGCTCAAGCTCTGTTTGGTTGTATCGGCGTCGCTACAACGTCGTAGTTGGAGGGATCTGATATGGCCGACGGGACACAGGACTTCAATTTTGCGAGCTATCGTATCTCACGCTGTGACTATGGCAATCAACAGCTTGTAGTGGCCCATTATAGTTGGCCATGATAGTATAGAAGCATTTGTTTCAAGGCTCAAGCTCTGTTTGGTTGTATCGGCGTCGCTACAACGTCGTAGTTGGAGGGATCTGATATGGCCGACGGGACACAGGACTTCAATTTTGCGAGCTATCGTATCTCACGCTGTGACTATGGCAATCAACAGCTTGTAGTGGCCCATTATAGTTGGCCATGATAGTATAGAAGCATTTGTTTCAAGGCTCAAGCTCTTTTTGGTTGTATCGGCGTCGCTACAAACGTCGTAGTTGCTGATGAGGCATCTGAGATGGCCGACGGGGACACAGGACTTCAATTTTGCGAGCTATCGTATCTCACGCTGTGACTATGGCAATCAACAGCTTGTAGTGGCCCATTATAGTTGGCCATGATAGTATAGAAGCATTTGTTTCAAGGCTCAAGCTCTTTTTGGTTGTATCGGCGTCGCTACAACGTCGTAGTTGCTGATGAGGCATCTGAGATGGCCGACGGGACACAGGACTTCAATTTTGCGAGCTATCGTATCTCACGCTGTGACTATGGCAATCAACAGCTTGTAGTGGCCCATTATAGTTGGCCATGATAGTATAGAAGCATTTGTTTCAAGGCTCAAGCTCTTTTTGGTTGTATCGGCGTCGCTACAACGTCGTAGTTGCCTGATGAGGCATCTGATATGGCCGACGGGACACAGGACTTCAATTTTGCGAGCTATCGTATCTCACGCTGTGACTATGGCAATCAACAGCTTGTAGTGGCCCATTATAGTTGGCCATGATAGTATAGAAGCATTTGTTTCAAGGCTCAAGCTCTTTTTGGTTGTATCGGCGTCGCTACAACGTCGTAGTTGCCTGATGAGGCATCTGATATGGCCGACGGGACAGAGGACACAGGACTTCAATTTTGCGAGCTATCGTATCTCACGCTGTGACTATGGCAATCAACAGCTTGTAGTGGCCCATTATAGTTGGCCATGATAGTATAGAAGCATTTGTTTCAAGGCTCAAGCTCTGTTTGGTTGTATCGGCGTCGCTACAACGTCGTAGTTGACCTGATGAGGCATCTGATATGGCCGACGGGGACACAGGACTTCAATTTTGCGAGCTATCGTATCTCACGCTGTGACTATGGCAATCAACAGCTTGTAGTGGCCCATTATAGTTGGCCATGATAGTATAGAAGCATTTGTTTCAAGGCTCAAGCTCTTTTTGGTTGTATCGGCGTCGCTACAACGTCGTAGTTGCTGATGAGGCATCTGATATGGCCGACGGGACAGAGGACACAGGACTTCAATTTTGCGAGCTATCGTATCTCACGCTGTGACTATGGCAATCAACAGCTTGTAGTGGCCCATTATAGTTGGCCATGATAGTATAGAAGCATTTGTTTCAAGGCTCAAGCTCTGTTTGGTTGTATCGGCGTCGCTACAACGTCGTAGTTGGAGGGATCTGAGATGGCCGACGGGACACAGGACTTCAATTTTGCGAGCTATCGTATCTCACGCTGTGACTATGGCAATCAACAGCTTGTAGTGGCCCATTATAGTTGGCCATGATAGTATAGAAGCATTTGTTTCAAGGCTCAAGCTCTGTTTGGTTGTATCGGCGTCGCTACAACGTCGTAGTTGGAGGGATCTGATATGGCCGACGGGGACACAGGACTTCAATTTTGCGAGCTATCGTATCTCACGCTGTGACTATGGCAATCAACAGCTTGTAGTGGCCCATTATAGTTGGCCATGATAGTATAGAAGCATTTGTTTCAAGGCTCAAGCTCTTTTTGGTTGTATCGGCGTCGCTACAACGTCGTAGTTGCTGATGAGGCATCTGAGATGGCCGACGGGACAGAGGACACAGGACTTCAATTTTGCGAGCTATCGTATCTCACGCTGTGACTATGGCAATCAACAGCTTGTAGTGGCCCATTATAGTTGGCCATGATAGTATAGAAGCATTTGTTTCAAGGCTCAAGCTCTTTTTGGTTGTATCGGCGTCGCTACAACGTCGTAGTTGCCTGATGAGGCATCTGATATGGCCGACGGGACACAGGACTTCAATTTTGCGAGCTATCGTATCTCACGCTGTGACTATGGCAATCAACAGCTTGTAGTGGCCCATTATAGTTGGCCATGATAGTATAGAAGCATTTGTTTCAAGGCTCAAGCTCTTTTTGGTTGTATCGGCGTCGCTACAACGTCGTAGTTGCTGATGAGGCATCTGATATGGCCGACGGGACACAGGACTTCAATTTTGCGAGCTATCGTATCTCACGCTGTGACTATGGCAATCAACAGCTTGTAGTGGCCCATTATAGTTGGCCATGATAGTATAGAAGCATTTGTTTCAAGGCTCAAGCTCTGTTTGGTTGTATCGGCGTCGCTACAACGTCGTAGTTGGAGGGATCTGAGATGGCCGACGGGACAGGGACACAGGACTTCAATTTTGCGAGCTATCGTATCTCACGCTGTGACTATGGCAATCAACAGCTTGTAGTGGCCCATTATAGTTGGCCATGATAGTATAGAAGCATTTGTTTCAAGGCTCAAGCTCTTTTTGGTTGTATCGGCGTCGCTACAACGTCGTAGTTGACCTGATGAGGCATCTGATATGGCCGACGGGACACAGGACTTCAATTTTGCGAGCTATCGTATCTCACGCTGTGACTATGGCAATCAACAGCTTGTAGTGGCCCATTATAGTTGGCCATGATAGTATAGAAGCATTTGTTTCAAGGCTCAAGCTCTGTTTGGTTGTATCGGCGTCGCTACAACGTCGTAGTTGCGAGGGCATCTGAGATGGCCGACGGGACGGGACACAGGACTTCAATTTTGCGAGCTATCGTATCTCACGCTGTGACTATGGCAATCAACAGCTTGTAGTGGCCCATTATAGTTGGCCATGATAGTATAGAAGCATTTGTTTCAAGGCTCAAGCTCTGTTTGGTTGTATCGGCGTCGCTACAACGTCGTAGTTGCCTGATGAGGCATCTGATATGGCCGACGGGACACAGGACTTCAATTTTGCGAGCTATCGTATCTCACGCTGTGACTATGGCAATCAACAGCTTGTAGTGGCCCATTATAGTTGGCCATGATAGTATAGAAGCATTTGTTTCAAGGCTCAAGCTCTGTTTGGTTGTATCGGCGTCGCTACAACGTCGTAGGTGCTGAGAGGCATCTGAGATGGCCGACGGGACAGAGACACAGGACTTCAATTTTGCGAGCTATCGTATCTCACGCTGTGACTATGGCAATCAACAGCTTGTAGTGGCCCATTATAGTTGGCCATGATAGTATAGAAGCATTTGTTTCAAGGCTCAAGCTCTGTTTGGTTGTATCGGCGTCGCTACAACGTCGTAGTTGACCTGATGAGGCATCTGATATGGCCGACGGGACACAGGACTTCAATTTTGCGAGCTATCGTATCTCACGCTGTGACTATGGCAATCAACAGCTTGTAGTGGCCCATTATAGTTGGCCATGATAGTATAGAAGCATTTGTTTCAAGGCTCAAGCTCTTTTTGGTTGTATCGGCGTCGCTACAACGTCGTAGTTGCCTGATGAGGCATCTGATATGGCCGACGGGACACAGGACTTCAATTTTGCGAGCTATCGTATCTCACGCTGTGACTATGGCAATCAACAGCTTGTAGTGGCCCATTATAGTTGGCCATGATAGTATAGAAGCATTTGTTTCAAGGCTCAAGCTCTTTTTGGTTGTATCGGCGTCGCTACAACGTCGTAGTTGGAGGGATCTGAGATGGCCGACGGGACACAGGACTTCAATTTTGCGAGCTATCGTATCTCACGCTGTGACTATGGCAATCAACAGCTTGTAGTGGCCCATTATAGTTGGCCATGATAGTATAGAAGCATTTGTTTCAAGGCTCAAGCTCTTTTTGGTTGTATCGGCGTCGCTACAACGTCGTAGTGACTGATGAGGCATCTGATATGGCCGACGGGACACAGGACTTCAATTTTGCGAGCTATCGTATCTCACGCTGTGACTATGGCAATCAACAGCTTGTAGTGGCCCATTATAGTTGGCCATGATAGTATAGACGCATTTGTTTCAAGGCTCAAGCTCTTTTTGGTTGTATCGGCGTCGCTACAACGTCGTAGGTGACCTGATGAGGCATCTGATATGGCCGACGGGACACAGGACTTCAATTTTGCGAGCTATCGTATCTCACGCTGTGACTATGGCAATCAACAGCTTGTAGTGGCCCATTATAGTTGGCCATGATAGTATAGAAGCATTTGTTTCAAGGCTCAAGCTCTTTTTGGTTGTATCGGCGTCGCTACAACGTCGTAGTTGACCTGATGAGGCATCTGATATGGCCGACGGGACACAGGACTTCAATTTTGCGAGCTATCGTATCTCACGCTGTGACTATGGCAATCAACAGCTTGTAGTGGCCCATTATAGTTGGCCATGATAGTATAGAAGCATTTGTTTCAAGGCTCAAGCTCTGTTTGGTTGTATCGGCGTCGCTACAACGTCGTAGTTGTGAGGGATCTGATATGGCCGACGGGACAGAGGACACAGGACTTCAATTTTGCGAG